>SJYQ01006936.1:9988-33611 GCA_006410935.1 Redunca redunca
TGGCTCTGTACAGGTATTTCTTCAGTCATATTTACTTTTAGAAAGTTTACAAGTATACTTGAAAGCAATAGAAAACATAAAACAAGTGAAATTTGGAAAATATTGAAGCTTGTCTAGGAAGGTAACATTCCTTTGAAACTTTATTGCCAAGAAAAAATTTTAACAAAATTATATAGCTTTACCTGGTGGTTCAGATGGTAAAGAATCTTCATGCGATGCTGGAGACTCAGGTTCAATCCCTGGGTCAGGAAGACCCCATAGAAAAGGAAATGGCTTGCCTGGAAAATCCCATGGACAGAGGAGGCTGGTGGGCTGGAGTCCATGGGGTTGCAAAGAGTCGGACATGACTGAGAGAGTAACACACACTGACAAACACACACACAGTGTTTATTGTGCACTTGCTCCTTGCTAGGAGCCTTTAATGCTTTTCATTGTTAGCTCATTTAATTGACAGTGCCATCTGAAGTGGATACAGTACTCACTCTTTCTTA
The DNA here is from genome assembly GCA_006410935.1 of Redunca redunca. Classification (NCBI taxonomy): domain Eukaryota; kingdom Metazoa; phylum Chordata; class Mammalia; order Artiodactyla; family Bovidae; genus Redunca; species Redunca redunca. The sequence continues at coordinate 10,480 of SJYQ01006936.1, forward strand.
CATGGGAGGAACTGAGGCTCAGAGGGGTAAGGAGCTTGCTGAGGACCATGCAGTGGAAAGCATCAAGCCAGCATGTGAACCCAAGCCCCCACGCTGCTTATCACAGCAAAAGGAGAGGCAGTGCCCAGGGAGATGGAAGGGCTCAGGCTGCCCTGCGGCCCAAACATGCTCACGTTGACTGTAAGGACTGATTTCCAGTTGCAAAAGCACTGAGCAAGAGACAAAAACTTATGGGTAAGAATAAAATAGGGTTTTCTTGGTGGCTCAGACAGTAAAGAATCTGCCTGTAATACAGGAGACCAGGGTTCAACCCCTGGGTCCGGAAGATTCCTTGGAGAAAGGAATGGCAACCCACTCCAGTATTCTTATCTGGAGAATTCAATGGGCAGAGAGTATGGTGTTGAAAATATTAAAACCAGGTTTAAAAAAGGCAAGTCTTCAAGACTGTCACAGAGGGATGGAATGGGTAGGGAGGTGGGACAGGGGTTCAGGATGGAAGGGACACATGTATACCTATGGTAGTCTCATACTGAAGTATGGAAAAAGCCATCACAATATTGTAAAGTAATTATTCTCCAATTACAATAAATAAATAAAGATTTTAAAAAGCAAGTCTTGGTGTAGGCAGCTGGTGTGACATCTGCTTACTCTGTGGCCAGCTTGGGCTGCCCTCCTCTGCTGACAATGGTGTCAGAAGCCTGAGTTGAATGGTAAGCATCACTCACTTGCAATTGATTGACAAGCTCCAAATCACAGAAAATCAGAGTTAAACAACTTTCCTTTAGAATCTAAACTACAATTGCAAAAAAAAAAAGAAAAAAAAAAACTTCCCAGTAATAACTATGCTGATCAAACTTAGAGGGTAGAGAATACATCCTAGAGGTCTTTGGTGGTCTTCTCAGTATCCGGTACAGCCTGAGGGACTTTGCAGAGGCGCAGTACTTTTCTTTATTGAAGTTAGCATTACTGTGATTACCTATATGTGTATCAAAGATTTTAGCAAAGTTATAGACCATGGCTTCTCAGAATTTGCTGTGTATATAATTCATCTGCAAGCTTGTTAAAATTAATATTCTGATTTAGAAGGTCTAGGGTGGAACTTGAGGTTTTGCAATTCTAACAAGTTTCCAGGTGATGCTGGTAGACATGTCGTATGACACGCATATGGTTCTAAGACTATGTGGTGAAATTGTGCACACTTAGTATTTTGGGCCAAATGGACACCCTCTCTTTGACTTCCCACGGGATGTGCCCTGTGTGGGATGTTTTGGACAGTTGCTTCTTGCTCTAGCAACCTTTGTTCTTGAGATCGTTACTGCTAGCTTGGAGATTTCAGAAGGTTCTGAGATTGCAAGAGAACTCTCATCACTCTGGCTTGCTGATTTCTGCATGCTTTAGACAGTAGTTCTCAAAGTGTGGACTGATTCAAAATTTTTGCTGATGTCTATTGGAAGGGCCCTACTTAGCAGTGTGTCTTCCCCTATAGTCACTCATTCCCCATTGCATTCCAAAACTGTTATTGTAGACCTTTCCACATTCCCAAGCCCTCCCTCCTTTGATCCCCATTCCTTTGCATTTTATAATCTCTTCTCCCACTTTGTGGAAAAAGAGGCCCATGTTCCTTCATTCATTGTCTTCTTCTTTTCTTTTTTTTTGGCCTTGTGGAATGCAAGATCTTAGTTCCCTGACTAGGGATTGAACCCTCACCCTCCGAAGTGGAAGATTGACTGCTAGAAGTCTTGAGCACTAGACGGCCAGGAAAGTCTCTCATCTTCCTTTTACATTTATAATATTTTTATACCAACACTTCTTCTTCAACTCAAATTTTATCCCTATTTTCATTGATTTTCATTATATTTCTTATAAGAAGGTAAATTCCCTCACTTGAGCTCTTGTTTTCACTTCAATACACCTTCTCTGACACTTGTGCCCCCAATTATTGTTATTCTCTCATATACATTTAATGGGGATGGTGGTTTAGTTGCTAAATCGTTTAGCAATCGTTTAGTTGCTAAACTGACTCTTGCAACCCCATAGACTGTAGCCCATCAGGCTCCACTGTCCAAGGGATTTTCCAGGCAAGAATACTGGAGTGGGTTGCCATTTCCTTCTCCAGGGGATCTTCCGGACCCAGGAATCAAACCCCAGTCTCCTGCATTGCAGGCAGATTCCTGAACTGCAGGTGGAGTCTTTACAGACTGAGCTAGGAGAAAGTCCTGTACATTTAGTAACCCCCCTTTACTTGTTTCGCTACTCTCTTTCCCATTTGCTAGGTTGCTTACCTTTCTCTTCCTGAACTTTTATTATGGAAGTTAAAAATTATCTGTCAAGCATAACCAATATTTTATAATAAATTTATATAGAGTGTAATCTAAACATATTAAATCACTATGCTGTACATCTGAAACTAATATAACATTGTAAATCAACTACAGTTTAAAAAAAAATCTGCCAAGTAGACAGAATTATAGTGAACTCCTTTTTGTACTCAGTTGTGTCTAACTCCTTGAGACCCCATGGACTACAGCTCACCAGGATCCTCTGTCCATGGGACTTTACAGGCAAGAACACCAAAGAAAGTTGCCATTTCCTCCTCCAAGCCATGTTCCCAACTCAAGGATTGAATCCGCTTCTTCTGCCTCTCCTACCTTGGCTGGCAGATTCTTTACCACTGCGCCACCTGGGAAGCCGGAGCTCCTTTTTACCCATTCACAAACTTCAATCATTATCAAAATTTGCCACTTCTGAATTTATTTTTTCTTGGAAACATCTTCCCTCTGGTCTGCTCCCTCCCTCAGCTATCACCCTACATCTTGGTTTCCTTTTGTGATCAAGCCCCTCTCTCCGGTTCTATCTGATTTGTTAACCTCTTGCTGCCTGGTTCCTGTCTGGGCTCACCATGGAAAGTTTGTCACCAACATTTTGCATGACTGAATCCAGTGGTGATTTCTCAGGCTTTACTCTTTGGCCCCTGCAGCATTCCATTCTGGAGTCACACTGGTTATCTCTGCAAGGACTTTAGAAGTTAACACTCTGCAGTGTTCTCTCTTCCTGGGACTTTCAGGGCTACATTGACTTTCCAAACTCATCACCACATCAGATTCATTCATCTTAGACTTCTCTGGTGGTCCAGTGCTTAAGACTTCAAGCTTCCAGTGCAGGGGGTGCCAGTTTGATCCTTGATCAGGGAACTGGATCCCACATGCTGCATGGTGCTGCCACACACACAAAGAAGATCTTTCATCTTAACCTCGATCCTAGAAAAGGAGACGGACCACTCCTTGAAGACAGTGACTGTATCTTTAGAAAGGTAAAGTCCTTGATAGTACCTGGTACGCGGTATCTTCACTGAATTGAAGCACCATAAACTATTAACTGATAACGGTGATGACGATGATGACAGCCATCCCCACACAACTATAAAATCTGAGTTGTGGAAACATAAGATAGGATCATGTATTTACTTCTTGAACTCACAGTTTTAATACCCTTTTGGAATAACCACATAGCTAATTACCCAAAGGTTCAGAGGCTGGGATTTCCACGTTCTTGTGCTTCCTGTATGGTTTTGAGTGCATTTAAAAATTCTAGTTAGCTCTTAAGAATATCCATTCATTGCTTCTTCACAGTTGAATTGAGAGCTACTTAAGAGTACATGTAAACTGGCAAGAGGGAATGAGGGATATGGCTCAGGGGGAGGGCAGAGAGGGAAAAGAGACATTTTCCTACTTGATTTAAGCATGTTTTTTCCTTCTCTAGGGGGGAACACCTGAAAAATGACATCATATTGAACACTTTCTGGAAAATAGTTTAGACACTTTTTGTGTTTGTTTAATTTTTTTTGGCCATGCTGCATGTTGCAGGATCTTAGTTCCCCAGCCAGGGATTGAACCCTGGGCTGTGGCAGTAAAAGTGCCAAGTCCTAAGCACTGGACAGCCAGGGAACTCCCAAGACAGTTATGTTTTAGACAGAGGAAGCATCAGCCACTTCCCTTCCCTCATGTATACACATCCTCTGGCTTTGAGTCCCCAAATGAACCACAGTCTGACAACCATCATAATCCAGAGTCTTTCTCTTGTCTGACCCTGGATAGCTCTAGTGTTTTAACTGACCTTAAGTTCAGCTCCTGGTGACTTCCAGAGCTACCTGCCAGCCTCAGGGTTCACCTATCAGCTTCATAGCAAGCGAAGAAAAACCAAAAGATCCCCCAAAGCTTCCTGGCTGAAGGGATTTGTCCTCTTAATGTTATGCTGCATTCTTGTGAAGACACCTGGTCATCACCCCACAAAAAGGTAACTGAGATGTGTATGTCTTTGAGGCAGGCCCACCATCACTTTAAAAAAAATTTATTTTATTTTTGGCTGCATTTGGTCTTTGTTGCTGTGTGCAGGCTTTCTGTAGTTGTGGCAAGCAATAGGCTACTCTCTGATTGGGGTATGCAGGCTTCTCACTGTGATGGCTTCACTTACTCCGTCACTTAGTAACTGTGGCCCTTGAGACATTACTTAACCTGTCAGAGCCTTAGTCATTTCATTGATGAAGTGGAATAATTGGCTTTCAAGGTTCAAAGAAGATGACGTAGGCAAAGGTCAAGAGAAGCAGTTCATTCATCAGTGTGCTCAATAGACTTTATGGTTATCACTCTCCTAGGTGTGGGGACCTGGCGGTGAACAACCCTGCTCTTAGGAAGATCATATTCTAGTGGGAGTTATTCACATAGTTCCCTTTCCTGTTCTCACTTTCCTTTTCCTTATTCAGAATAAGAACATCTGCAATTATGTCAGATATATAATATTTTAGAAAAATGGATGCTCCAACCAGACACAAGTCTGCCTTTCTTTGACAGAGTCAAGGCAAATAACAACTTTTTTTTCCCCCAGAAGAATAGAAAAATATCTGATTCATTAACGTACTACACTTATTCCTCTGTTAGACAAAGGACACTAGAAAACTCATACCAGATGGTACATAATGTTACTCGTACTCAATTCCAGAACTAGGATTTCTGCTCCACGTTAGGTGTCATCTCCTGATGGTCTACCAGAGGGTAAGCCCAAGGCAGTAAGAACACTGAACTCAGAAGACAACAGAGCTAACAGGGGTGATGTCCAAAGGCAGCTGAGAAGGTTATGGCTCTGTCTACAGAATGCTTACTACCTGCATCTGGCAGGGAGACTAGGGTAGGGAATAAAACGTGCATTGCCTGAGAAGCAGAACAAAACTTTTATTTGTTTATTTTATAAAATAAAATCCAGGCATTTGACAAAATATAGATCAAACACTGACTTTTTAAAAATTAATTGAAATTCTTAAGTAGTATCAGACATTTTAAATAGTCCAGACCAAACCAGGGTACGATCAGCTGAGGCTTCAGGTCCTATAATCACGTGATCTCACACACGTGTGTGCAGACAACTGTTATTCAGTCTTCGGTGTGCATTCATAGCATCATCTCACTTGATTCCAACCATGAGATCACCATTCGGTATTATTACAGCCATTTTTTTTTTCAGCGGATGAGGCTAAAGAGGTTAAGAGATTTGCCCAAGGTCACACAGTCAGGTGGTGCAGTGGTAAAGAATCTGCCTGCCAATGCAGGAGATGCAACAGATGTGGGTTTGACCCCTGGGTCTGGAAGATCCCCTGAAGAAGGAAATGGCAACCTACTCTAGTAGTCTTGCCTAGGAAATCCCGTTAAAAGAGGAGCCTGCTGCTGCTGCTGCTGCTAAGTCACTTCAGTCGTGTCTGACTCTGTGCGACCCCATAGACGGCAACCCACCAGGCTCCCCCGTCCCTGGGATTCTCCAGGCAAGAACACTGGAGTGGGGTGCCATGTCCTTCTCCAATGCATAAAAGTGAAAAGTGAAAGTGAAGTCGCTCAGTTGTGTCTGACTCTTAGCGACCCCATGGACAGCAGCCTACCAGGCTCCTCCGTCCATGGGATTTTCCAGGCAAGAGTACTGGAGTGGGGTGCCATTGCCTTCTCCTAAGAGGAGCCTGGTGGACTACCATCCATAGGGTCACAAAGAGTCAGATATGACTGAGCAACTGAGCACACACAGTCAGCAAACAGCAGAACCAAGATTAGAGTAAATATCTTCTTACCCCTAGGCTAGGACTCTGCTGTGATGCTGAGAGAGACAGAATTTTCAAACCGGAATGCTCACCCAGCATGGGACTCCAATTACTGACTCTTTAACACACATGGCAGGATTTCCCTGGTAGTCCAGTGGACAAGACTTTGCACTCTCGATGCAGAAGGCCTGGGTTTGATCATTGGTCAGGGAACTAGATTCTACATGCTGCAACTAAAGACTTGGCACAACCAGATAAATAAATGAATAAAAAAAATATTTAAGCATACACGGCCAAGCTTCCTGCTCACTACAGCTCCTTCTTCTCCACCCACCCCCAGATAAAACTTAAACTGAGGAAATACGTACATATATATATATAAAGGACTTAATTATTAAGTGTGTTAAATGTTAGTTTTGCTGGAAAAAAAATGTTATCTAAACAGGACTAGAGATTATCTATTTTCTCCTGTATTAGTTTGCGATTGCTGTGTAACAAACCACACAAAACCCCAGCGATTTAAAGCAGTAAATGCGTGCATGCTCAGTGGCTGAGCTGTGATCGACTTTTTGTGACGGTTCCTCTGTCCATGTGATTTCCTTGGCAAGAATACTGGAGCGGATTGCCGTTTCTTCCTCTAGGTGAATCTTCCTGATCCAGGGATCGAGCCTGTGTCTCCTGCATTGGCAGGAGAATTCTTTACCACTGAGCCATCTGGGAAGCCCAAAGCAGTAAACTCCTTTTGTTATTCATAAATTTACAGTTCTCCTGCTCTTATTTGGGCTCTTTCATGAGTCTGGCATCAGCTGGCAGACTGGCTAGAAGCAGTTGTCTAGGGAGGCCTAGACTGGGACAACAGGATTCTCCTCCAGGTGGTCCCATCTTCCTACAGGTACTTAGGCTTGTTTATTCGATGACAATCACAGAGTTTCAAGAGAGACACTGGTATATGCCCGATTTCATTTGATATGTTTTATTGATCAAATCAAATCACAAGGCTTGCCCAGATTCAAGGGATGGTGAAAGAGACCTCTCTAAATAAGAGGACCTGCAAAGTCAAATTGAGGCTTTTAATTGGGGCCACCATTTCAATCAATCTGAGAATTCTTACTTCTGGCTACCATGAAGAAATATGGGCCCAGGCTGTTACCCCTTCAGATCTTTCAAAGGAAGTTAGAAATCATACAAAATATTCCAATTTGAAAGTGATTGGAAACCAAATTAAAATGTCCAAAAACAGTGTGTAAGCAAACAGAGCCTTTGTATAAATCTTGGAATTAGAACCTGCTGCTCTATTGATTATATATGGTATATTGCCACTGGAAGATTACTGTATCTATTTTGACCCCCCGGATAACAATCAAATGTTAAGATCAATATTCATCCAATTTTGCCCCATAGAATAAATATAAGGGATATAAGAATGAATCTGGAATTTTGCCAATAAACTTAATTATCACTGCAGTTTTATTATTTGAACTTTTTGTAGAAGTATGACTAGCATGAGATCAGTAATTAATCAGCACTACCTACTGCTGGATGCTGTCTTCTACTCTAAATAGATGCTCATTTTACCTGAAGCTGATGGAGAAACAAGATAGTTGGAGATACCAAAGCTATGGTTTTTCCAGTAGTCATGTATGGATGTGAGAGCTGGACCATAAGAAGGCCGAGTGCCAAAGAATTGATGCTTTCAAGTTGTGGTGCTGTAAAAGACTCTTGAGAGTCCCTTGGACTGAAAGGAGGCCAAACCAGTCAATTCTGAAGGAAATCAACCCTGCATATTCATTGAAAGGACTGATGCTGAACCTGAAGCTCCAATACTTTGGCCACCTGGTAAGAACAGCTGACTCATTGGAAAAGACCCTGATGCGGGGAAAGATTGAAACAAAAGGAGAGGCAGGCAGCAGGGGATGAGATAGTTAGAGAGTATTACCAACTCAATGGGCCAGGCTTTGAACAGACTCTGGGAGAGAGTGGAGCTCAGAGGAGCCATGGACTGTGCTATACCGTCCGTGGGATCGCAAAGAGTTGGACACAGCTTATTAACTGAACAATAATAACAGCAACACTATTATCTATATTTTCTTTTTTTATAGCATTTTTTAAAGTAAAAGTTGAATATACATATAAGGTGTAAAACATGATGATTTGACATACGTATACAAAAAGAAATGATTATTGTGTGTGTGTGTGTGTTTAGTCGCTCAGTCTGACTCTTTGCAACCTTGTGGACTGTAGCCCACCAGTCTCCTTTGTCCATGGGATTTTCCGGGCAAAAATACTGGAGTGAAATGCCATTTCCTACTCCAGGGGATCTCCCAGATTCAATGAAGCTAATTAATACACCCTGTTCTCACATAGTTACCTCTTATAAGGGCACTTGAAATCTACTCTCTTAGGATATTTCCACTATTCAATACAGTACGATTAACTACAGTCATCATGTTGTACATTAGATTTCTATTCATCCTCCATAGCTACAATTTGTATCCTTTAACCAAAATCTCCCCATTTCCCCCACTTACCCAGCTCCTGGTAACCACCAACCCTCTGCATCTATGTACTTGAATTTATATTTCACATATAAGTGAGATCATGTAGTTTTTTTCCTTTCTGTCTCTGGGTTATTTCACTTAGCATAATACCCTCTGGATTCATCCAGGTTGTTGCAAATGGCAGGATTTCCTTTTTAAAGGGTGAATAATATTCCATTGTATACATATTCACAATAGTCTAGGCATGGAATCATAACATTATTCTCTCTAGGTCAAAGATAATTTATCACAGATGTCAAATGATTTTGAAGCTTCTCCTACTCATAATCTTTCGAAGTGGTTAATGTTATATTTAAGGCATCCCTCATAGCTCAGTTGATAAAGAACCCACCTGTAATGCAGGAGACCTGGGTTCGATTCATGGGTCTAGAGGATCACTTGGAGAAGGAAATGGCAACTCACTCCAGTATTCTTGCCTGAAAAATCCCATGAACCAAGGACCTTGGTGGGCTACGGTCCATGGGGGTCACAAGAGTAGGACATGGCTTAGCAACTGAACCATCAATGTTATATCTATGCTTTTAATGCATCCTCCTAATATGTAAAGAATTTTTAAAAAGGAATTTTCTTTGATTCATGGCCTAAATGAAATTTAAATAACCAAAACTGAAATACAATTTTGAAAGCTTATTTTATTTAATTTTATGAAAGTTAGAATACCAATTCATTCTCCAAAGGTTAGAATTATTGCACAAACTATCAACTGATCTCCATATCAACTTAGTAGTTCTTAATTTTTTTGTATATAAAATAAACAGCTTTCACAATAAAAATGGATTATTTTGACATTTTACCCTTAGATATATAAATACATCTGATTTCATTTTAGCTGTCCAATAGTATATAAAGGAAAAGAACACACAAGGAGAGTCTTCATTCCAAGTTATCTTTGGAATGTTTATCTGTATTTGAAAATGAACAGTCAGGTACAAGATATCTAAATGATACCATTTACTCTGGAAGATCGTATTTTTAAGGATTAATATAAATATATAATCCCATCCCACACACTCTTCTCACTATGTGACAAAGATAGTTCAGGTCTATGTCCCTTCCCTTTGAAACAGGGTAAGAGTGACACTGAGGTTGGGTCATAAAAAGCAATATGACCTCTTCCTGGTTCTAACCTCAGGGACTTTTACCCTTGGAAACCAGCTACTGTGTTGTAAGGAAGCCCACACATGAGAACTGCAGCCAATAGCGATGTGCAGTGCTGACAACAAGCACCCACTGCCAAATACAGGCACATTCCATCTTCCTGCTGAGGCCCCAGAGTGAAGCAGAAATGGCAGAAACTGTGCCCCCATGCCCCTTCTGAATTCCTGACCTGTAGAAAGTAGGTGATACAATAAACAATTTTTGTGGCTGTAAGCCATTAAGTTTCATTATGCAGCCAGATTACCTGGGACATATGCCTTGTAATTAAGGCTGTCAGATAAAATACAGGGTGTCCAGTTCAATTAGAAGTTTCAGAAAAACAGTTTGTTTTTTTTAAATATAAGTATGTCTCATGCATCAGCTGGAGGGATTGGGGGCAGGAGAAGGGGACGACCGAGGATGAGATGGCTGGATGGCATCACTGACTCAATGGACGCAAGTCTGAGTGAACTCCGGGAATTGGTGATGGACAGGGAGGCCTGGCGTGCTGCGATTCATGGGGTCACAAAGAGTCGGACACGACTGAGCGACTGAACTGAAATGAATTGAACTCATGCTAAAAAACGACTCACTGTCATTCCAAAATTAGAATGCAACTGGACGTCCTGTATTTTTATTTGCTAAATCTGGCAACTTTTGCAATAGGTCCGTATTGCAAATTTACTTGCTTAATTTACAATATGGACCTGTGTGGAATCTACACTATCATATTCACTGATTGCCCACAGTTTTGGGGAGGCCAGACTGACCTTGCATACCCAGGTACTCAGCCTTCCAAAAGCCGGGGCCGGAGAAGAAAACCAGACTGTGGCCTGACCCTCCCTTCATCCTGTGGCTCACAGCTTCTCTCTGATCCCACGTCCTTTCATCGGATCACTTCATTTAATGCTGACAAATAGCCACAGGAAACTATTTTTAAATGCAAAGAATAAATACTCTGGGAAAAAATGATATCTTTACCTTTTTTTTTTTTAACTCTAGCAGCTAGGCATCATGCCTCTTAAAACCACTTCTGATCAAATTGTCATCTATTTTCAGTCACCCCATTACATGTAGCCTCTTTGTCCTTAAATTTCTAAATATGAGGAAATGTGACATTGTGGAACTCTAAATTTAAAAATTGCTCTTTCTCTTAAAAGAATTTTTTTCCAGGAAAGAATGGCAGATGAAACACATGATGTCTGGGGATTTGCTTCAAAATAGCCATGGGCGTGGGTAGGAGCAGAGAGAGCAACTTCAGCCAGCGCTGGGAACTGGGTGGCCAGGAAGCTGGTGGTGGACACATGGGGTCATTTCTACTGTTCTTTCAACTTTTTTTACTTGCTCAAAGTTTCCCATGACAAAAGTTAGAAGGCGGGAAAAAATATTTATGCAATACAGAGAAGATGATTTTATGCCCTATAAACAGAGATTGATAGTGCTAGTAAGTCATCTGGCCCAAGCTAGTATATTACAGCTAAGATACTTAGACCTGGTAAAGCAGTGACAAAATCAAGTCCACATAAGTGCAGCACTTGTACCCAAGCCTTCTGAATTCCATGCCAGTGTTTCACATGGGCTCACATTATACCATATTCTTTAATCTTTCTGGTTCATAAATCATAGTTTTATAATCATCAAAATTTAGAAGCTCTTTTTAAACAACTCTGTTCCCTTGCATCTCAATAGGAATGCAGACCAAGAGAAGAATGCTGGATTTATTTAGCTTGTAATGGAAAAATTTGCCAACATTTAAAGTATAACTTTGAGAGCAAAAAGGGCAACATATCAAATAGATATATATGATTTATATATAATGCATGTATTCAGGATATATTTTTAACATGTATTTACTTGAAACTTTCTTTGATTCTCTCCGTGCCCCCATACCCATGTACGTGCATGCACACGCATACACACAAGCACACACATATTCAGCTGTCTTTTCTGACTCTGAATTCAACAGCACACATTTTTTTCAAGCACGTATCACTTCCTACTTTGAATGTGATTTGCTTATGTATCTTATATATCTTATTTATTCATTAATGAATATTTTATTGAATGCTAGCTCTGTGCCCAGCAGTGCTGGCTTTAAGGTAGTAAATAAAACGGACTTGGTCCGTACCTTCATGGAGCTTAGTGGGGGAGAGAGAAAGTAAGAAAACACAAGGAAAGTACATAAAAATTGAGATGAAACCTAAAAAGGAACCAAATAGAATAAGAAGATAGGGAATAATAAGGTGAGTTGGAGCACCGTGGGGATGACCAACACTGCACGGGGTTCAGAGACATTCATGATAAGATTCAAACAGGGAGAAGGGGAGTCTCATTCCAGGCAGAGGGCACAGCCTGTGCAGAGGCCCCTGTGTGGGAACATCTGGCCCCAATGCTGCTGGGCCATGAGTGAAGAAGGCAGAGGAGGCAGGGTGATTGAAGGGAAGAAGCGAGGTCAGGTCATGTGTGGCCTTGAAGCCAGGGTCAGAAGTTGGGGTTTCCCAGTGATGTCCCACTGAGAAGTTTTAAGCAGAAGGGTGACACAATTCTTTCTATTTTTCCTTTTAGTTAAGATCTCTTTGGTTCCTGGGTGGGGAATGGGTTATAGCAAGACAAAATATGAGTCAGCAGGCCAGATTGAAGGCCATGGTGGTGGCCCAAGTGAGTTGTATTGAGGTTGGTGGTTGCAGAGAAATGGCAGATTTGAGAAAGGATTTGGATGCAAATTATGACAAAGTCTGGATGTGAGGTCACAGGGACAGAGAAAAGCCTAGATTATTTCCCAGGTTTTAGGTCAGAGCAACTGTTACCTATGGTAACTCCATCAGTTCAGTTCAGTTCAGTCACTCAGTCGTGTCCGACTCTTTGCGACCCCATGAATCGAAGCACACCAGGCCTCTCTATCACCAACTCCCAGAATTCACTCAGACTCACGTCCATCGAGTCAGTGATGCCATCCAACCATCTCATCCTCTGTCGTCCCCTTCTCCTCCTGCCCCCAATCCTTCCCAGCATAGATGAAGGTAATTCAGGGAAGAAAAAAGTTGTATTCTTTTTTTAAAATAAATTTTTATTTATTTATGTTTGTATTTATTTGGCTGTGTTGGGTCTTAGTTGCATCATGTGGGATCTTTAGTTGCAGAATGCAGCCTCTCTAGTTGTGGCTTGAGGGCTCAGTAGTTGAGGTCCATGGGCTTAGTTGCTCTGTGGCATGTGACCAGGGATTGAACTGCCTCCGCTCCATTGCAAGATAGCCTTTTAACCACTGGCACCACCAAGTCTCTGTTTTACCCTTTTTCCCTCAAGGAATGGATGGTCCAGTAGGAGATAAATCTTTACTAAACTGTGAGCATCTTGTAGACCCATCACTGTATTCTGAGAAGGTAGTTTGGTGCCCACCACACAGGTAGAGGTTGAATAAGGCTTACTTACTGGGTGTGTTAGTAAAGTAATGCTCAAAATTCTCCAAGCCAGGCTTCAGCAATATGTGAACCGTGAACTTCCTGATGTTCAAGCTGGTTTTAGAAAAGGCAGAGGAACCAGAGATCAAATTGCCAACATCTGCTGGATCATTGAAAAAGCAAGAGAGTTCCAGAAAAACATCTATTTCTGCTTTAGTGACTATGCCAAAGCCTTTGACTGTGTGGATCACAATAGACTGGAAAATTCTGAAAGAGATGGGCATACCAGAACACCTGACCTGCCTCTTGAGAAATCTGTATGCAGGTCAGGAAGCAACAGTTAGAACTGGACATGGAACAACAAACTTGTTTCAAATAGGAAAAGGAGTACATTGAGGCTGTATACTGTTACTCTGTAGAGTGCTGCTAAATTGCTTCAGTCATGTCCGACCCTGTGTGAACCCATAGATAGCAGCCCACCAGGCTCCCCCTTCCCTGGGATTCTCCAGGCAAGAACACTGGAGTGTGTTGCCATTTCCTTCTCCAATGCATAAAAGTGAAAAGTGAAAGTGAAGTCGCTCAGTCATGTCTGACTCAGTGATCCCATGGATTCCAGCCCACCTCTGTCCATGGGATTGTCCAGGCAAGAGTACTGGAGTGGGGTGCCATTGCCTTCTACGTATATGTAGAGTACATCATGAGAAACACTGGATTGGAAGAAACACAAGCTGTAATCAAGATTCCTGGGAGAAATATCAATAACCTCAGACATGCAGATGACACCACCCTTAAGGCAGAAAGTGAAAAGGAACTAAAAAGCCTCTTGATGAAAGTGAAAATGGAGAGTGAAAAAGTTGGCTTAAAGCTCAACATTCAGAAAATGAAGATCATGGCATCCGGTCCCATCACTTCATGGGAAATAGATGGGGAAACAGTGGAAACAGTGGCTGACTATTTTTTTGGGCTCCAAAATCACTGCAGATGGTGATTGGAGCCATGAATTTAAAAGACGCTTACTCCTTGGAAGAAAAGTTATGACCAACCTAGATAGCATATTCAAAAGCAGAGACATTACTTTGCCAACTAAGGTCCATCTAGTCAAGGCTATGGTTTTTCCAGTGGTCATGTATGGATGTGAGAGTTGGACTGTGAAGAAAGCTGAGCACCAAAGAATGGATGCTTTTGAACTGTGGTGTTAGAGAAGACTCTTGAGGGTCCCTTGGACTGCCAGGAGATCCAACCAGTCCATTCTGAAGGAGATCAACCCTGGGATTTCTTTGGGAGGAATGATGCTAAAGCTGAAACTCCAGTACTCTGGCCACCTGATGTGAAGAGTTGACTCATTGGAAAAGACTCTGATGCTGGGAGGGATTTGGGGCAGGAGGAGAAGGGGACGACAGAGGATGAGATGGCTGGATGGCATCACTGACTTGATGGACATGAGTCTGAGTGAACTCCGGGAGTTGATGGACAGGGAGGCCTGGCGTGCTGCGATTCATGCAGTCGCAAAGAGTCGGACACAACTGAGTGACTGAACTGAACTGAACTGGGTGTTCAAACAAGCAGAGCCCTAAGTGGGGGGAAGCACCTGGGAGATTTCCCCTGGATGCATGATTTAAAAAGAACAAAAATTTAAAATAATTATTGGCTATTTTGATGTATATTATAGTTCTATATTAGACTTCACAGATGGCTCAAGGATAAAGAATCTATCTGCCTGCAATGCAGGAGCTACAGAGACACAAGCTCTATCCCCAGGTGCAGAGTATCCCCTGGAGGAGGCAAAGACAGACCACTCCAGTATTCTTGCCTGAGAATTCTATGGACAGTAATCTGGTGGGCTACAGTCCGTGGGGTTACAAAGAGTCAGATGTGACTGAGCGTGCACACAGCTCAGCATAGTTACATATTGAGGGCTCCTTGCCCTTTTAAAAAACGGTAGTAAAATACACATAAACTAAAATTTACCATTTTAACCTTTTGTTTTTGGCTGCACTGGGAGACTTGCAGGATCTTAGTTCCCCGACCACCAATTGAACCTGGGTCACAGCAGTGAAAGCGCTGAGTCCTAACCACTAGACGGCCAAGGAATTCCCTATTTTAGCTTTTTTCTTTTTTTGGACTATAATTGCTTTACAATGTTGTATTAGTTTCTGTTGTCCAATGAAGTGACTCAGTTATATGTATACATGTATCTTATCCCTCTTAGATGCACCCCCATCCCACCTTTCTAGATCATTACAGAGCACAAAGCGGAGCTCCCTGTGCTATGCAACAGATTCCCACTAGCTATCTGTTTTACACATGGTATTGTATACGTGCCAGTCATATTCTCCCAGTTCATCCCAACCTAACTTTCCCCTACTCCCTGTATCCACATGTCCATTACCTACCTCTGCATCTCTATTCCTGCCCTGCAAATAGGTTAATCTGTGCCATTTTAAAATTTACACTTCAGAGACATCAGTACATTCACACTGTTGTGCAACCCTCACTACTATCCATCTCCAGATCTTTTTAATCTTTCACAACTGAAACTCCACACCTATGAAGCACTCACTTTCAATCCTGCCCTCCCCTCATCCCCCAAGTAACCACTCTCCTCCTTTCTCTCTCTATGAGTTTGAGTACTCTAGGTACCTCATATAAATGCAGTCATATATTTGTCCTTTTATGTCAGGCTTATTTAACTTTATATAATATCTTCAAGGTTTGTCCATGTTGTAGCATGTGTTAGGATTTCCTTTTTTTTTTTTTAATAAGGGAGCCCAAGCTCTTTTATAGCAGCTAAAATGACTAAGTTTAGCAAGAGGGATTAGTTAAAGTTGAAGTGCTCTCCTCAAGTGAATGTCAGTGATCAGTGAAGTGTACTGGCTCAACAGTCTGCCCCTGTGAAGGACAGGGCTCACTCTGGCAGGGCTGGGCAGTCTGTTGATGCCACGATGTGTTCTCTAGGTAGATGCCCCAGGAGGGCCCCGTTAACCTCCAGCCTACTAGTGCCCCCCACCCCTTTTAATCTTCATCACTCTCACCCTATTCCCCCAACCCTACCCCAGGCTGCCCACCCTGAAGTGTTCAGCTTGGTCCTTCTACTCTCTTCTTGGGTCTCTCATCTACTGTTGCTGGGTAAATGTCTTGATCTCTTTGACTCTTGGTATAAAGCCAAGTTTATGTCTACTTTTGATGGTGAGCTTACAATCTCCATTCTGACTCTCATTTACTCCGGGTGAATTTGGATCATTTCCTCTTTATGGCAAACAAAAGAGCCAGGAAACAAAAAAGAATGATGTTGACAGTGACGAGAGTAGAAATGGAGAGTCAGCAAGGAAGACCTAGGTATAAGTATATATCTCCAAATATCTTCCTTCTACAGGCATTTCTTCCATTTCTTCTTTTGGTAGGGTGGAAAGAGAGATCATTCTTCTTGAGAAGTACTGGAATGCAGTTCTCCTCTGCTGATAAGTAAGGGCTGGACTTGGCTTAGAGTCCCGTTATGAGAGTCCGGATGAATGATGGAGGCATACTCCCAACACAGGTTTTCTCTACGTGGGGAAAGCACAGAAGGACTAAGAGGGAGGGCTAAGATTTCTCTCCACAAATAATTTGTCATTGTCTATGCCATTCAGCATTAATTGCCATCATTCTAGGCAGGAAAGATTTTTAAATGGTTTTTACAGTACTCACCAAGGTTTTAAAAAACAACAGCAACATCAGTATCAATTTAATGCTGCTGCTGCTTCTAAGTCACTTCAGTCATGTCCACCTCTGGGCAACCCCATAGACGGCAGCCCACCAGGCTCCCCCGTCCCTGGAATTCTCCAGGCAAGAACCCTGGAGTGGGTTGCCATGTCCTTCTCCAATGCATGAAAGTGAAAAGTCAAAGTGAAGTCGCTCACTTTGGTAGGCTGGACGGCAGCCTACCAGGCTCCTCTGTCCATGGGATTTTCCAGGCAAGAGTGGGTTGCCATTGCCTTCTCCGATCAATTCAATGAAGAACCTATAAATATGTTATTTTCTGCAAAATAACTTCCTAATGCCAAGCCAGTTTTTAAACCTTCAAGTTGAGATCCATTAGGAGGTCATGAAATCAATTTAGAAGGTTACTATTTAATTTTTAAATAAAATAAAATAGAAAATATTGTGGTATATCACAATTAGTAAAAACAAGCATTGCTTTGTAGAATTTTGAGTTTGGTAAAGTATGTGTATGAGGTGAGTATTTTGTGTGTGCGTACTTTTTATTGAGTACACTGTACTTCTTACCAAGGGTCCCAGCAAGGGTGAAAAAGTTTGATAAAATTGCCCCCAAACTGAATGCATTAATTGTAATGTAGGCCTGGTTACTGCCCTAGGAAAATAAAATGGTATTGAATGTGCATCAAAAATGAGTTTGATTTTGGAGTGTTTGACTAGTGAAACTGGGCTAGTTTCACATTTTCAAACATTCCTTCAAACATGAATTCATTTTTCTTCTCCAGAAAAAGATTTAAGAAGGTTTATACACAGTTGAATATAAAATAATAGAACACATACACATTGGCAAATAATAAGTGATAAACGATCTTAAAGGAGAAGGGGATTCAGAAAATCACACAGAACCAAGACTACAAATAGTAGTATTCAGTGAATTCATTTACCGTAGAAGTAATGAGAAAGGAAAAAAAATGTAGCTCTTGACATCCAGAATGGATTTGACCTTCACAGTTAGACGTCAGCGTTATTACAAGCTGGTCTGAGGCTCACAGCGTCACTTTGCTTTCCTGTTGCACAGAAACATTCTTACAGAATATCTGTAACAGGTTCCTCTCAGACCACCATCAAGTGAGACAAAAATAAGGTTTCTGCACAACACAAAATACCAAATGTTTCCCTCATCTGCTGCGTGGGAGACTGTAATTTCTCTACCAACATCGGCGTTCACCCTTCTCTAGGCTGACCTCCCCACAGAGATGACCTATTGAGCTATCCATTCGTAGAACTGCTCCCACTTTCTGACAACGCCCAATCCAGGGTAAATCCTTACTTCCATTCATTCTCCCCCAGATTACCCACTAGCACCCAAATCCTTTACTTGCTTCTTCTGACACCCTCTTACTGAGATGCTCCATGGTTCCCCATGGTGTGTGTTCCCACCACTGCAACCCATTAAAAAAAAAAAAAGCATCTTGTCCCACTACAGGTGTTCCTGGTGGTCTTTGGAGAACAGAAAAAAGCAAAGCAGTAGTCAGTTAGTGCCATATCTCAGATAGGACAATAAAGGACATAATCAGAAAAGCACATCTTTCTGTACTTCTTTTTTTTTGGCTGCACCATGTAGGATCTTAATACCCCAGTCAAGGATCAAATCAGTGCCCTCTGTATTGGGAACACAGAGTCTTAACCATTGGACCACCAGGGAAGCCAGTTTCTGTACTTTAGAGAGTGTGTATCTGTGATCACTGGGGAGGGCTGTGGAGGAGAAGGGTTAAGTTTATGGCACTCTGTTATATCAGTACCTTTCAGACTAAAAATGTGTAGTTACTGACATTTAGAAGGCCCAGAGAATTTTTAGGTATGATCATTTTTTTAGCTGCGTTTTTAAAAGTACTTATCTTTTGGAGATGGATACTGAAATCCACAGGGAAGAGGGGAAGTGGATGGAGATGAGACTGGAAAAAGACAGGTCATGAGTGGATAATAATTAAAGCTATGTGATGAACACATCAAAGTGTATTATAGTATTTTCTTTTTTTTTAAAGTCTTTTTGAATTTGTTATAATATTGCTTCTGTTTCATGTTTTGGTTTTTTGGCTGCAAGGCATGTGGGATCTTAGTTCCCCGACCAGGTATCAAACCCCAGCCCCTACACTGGAGGGCAAAGTCTTAACCACTGGCCCACCAGGGAAGTCCCGATAGTATTTTCTTTGTCTTTGAGTTTTCCATAATAAAAAATAAGAATAAAAAGATTTCTGGAGTTCTATCGCTCCTCTACGTTTGCGGTTTGTGGAGGCCCAAAGTGGAGTGGGGCTGTGTCTGAATACTTTGAGAATCAGGGTATTGGAATTTAATCAAGGATTCCAGAGTTCTGTGGGGGTGTGGGCATGAGGCAGGGCAGAACTTTGCAAGATATTATCTGAGGGGGTCAGGGAATTCAGGGAGATTTTAAGCCAAAGGATTGAATAACCAGGTATGAAGCAACTGGAAAGGAATGTGAGACGCAGGCACATAGCCGGGACTGGGATGTTAAGTGCAAGTCAAAACCTAGATATGTTCGTCTAGTGGAGCCTGGTGTGCCTGAGGTTACATCTACTTTTGTGGAGTGCTTCTGAAAGATTCTTTCGTTTGTACTGCTTGAGTCACAGAGTCCAATAATTTCATTTTTCTTAAGTTGGGTATCAAGGTTTCGAAGGTCTGACACTTCAACATCAAACACTACATTTTTGAAATAAATTTCTAAAATATTTCTTTTTGTTTTTATGGGGTTGATCTTCTTTCTGCCATAGTTCTGGAAAAGAAACCATTCATTCAAAGAATATTATTGAGCATCTAGTATATTCTACAGAGAAGGCAATGGCAACCCACTCCAGTACTCTTGCCTGGAAAATCCCATGGACAGAGGAGCCTGGTAGGCTGCCGTCCAGCCTACCAAAGTGAGCGACTTCACTTTGACTTTTCACTTTCATGCATTGGAGAAGGAAATGGCAACCCACTCCAGTGTTCTTGCCTAGAGAATCCCAGGGACAGAGGAACCTGGTGGGCTGCCATCTATGGGGTCACACAGAGTCGGACATGACTGAAGCGACTTAGCAGCAGCAGCAACAGCAGTATGTTCTAAGTATAGACCTAAATGCTGGAGATAAATAGTATCTGACTCCATCGAGTTTAGAGTCTAGTGGGGAAGATGGAAATCAATTCAACAGTCTCAAGAATATAGTTACAAATTAAGGTAAGTGCTTCGAAGTACAAGGAGCTATTAAAGGATGTGGCTTATTCTAGTTAGAAGAATTAGCTGAGTAATTAGAACTCACTGGAAGCCATGATCATTGGGACAATAGAAAAACATAAAGCAGCATCTGACTGATCTGAAGCCTTGGTTTTTACTCTGAAGTCAGAACAATGAGTTAAAATGAATGACATGCTCACATGGAAGATAAAATTTGCAGATAAAAAAGAGTTCCAAGATGATGAAGACTCCTTCGCCAAGTGAAAAATATAGTGATCTGATGCTGTTACTAAATTTGTGCCTAACTGTGGCATCATTTCCAGTGGTAAGAACTCAAAAGCTTGAGACACATGAGTGGTGTTTACGGCACACTTGGGTGAAGAACTATCAGCTGAAAAAAGTCTTATGAGTAAACATCGTGCACTTATATCCACGTGGAATGCATATGTTGTGTCCATTGGTGGCAGCTTGTATCTAAAGAAAGATGTCCACTATCAATCAGTTCCTCCCCTTTGTGAACATATGCTAGTCCCCCACCGAGAGGGAGCATCTGTTCCTCTTCTTCCTTGAATCTGGGCTGACATGTAGTTGCTTTGCCATTAGAATCAGGCAGAAGACAACCGGGGTCCTTCCTAGGCTCAGGCTTTAAGATCACTGGCAGTTTCTACTTCCTTTCTCTTGGACCCTTAAGCCACCAAGTAAGAAATCCTGGCTGATCTACTGGAGACAGGTGTCATGGGGAGAAGCACTGAGACATCAGATAAATCAATGAATAAGTTGTCTTGGACACCCAGCCCAGACAGGCCTTCCAATGACTCAGCACTAACTGTCATTGCATGAAAACAAGCCAGGTAGACCGAGTCAATGCACAGAACCACAAGGTCAGTAAGACATTGTTGCTTTAAAACGCTACATTTTGGGAGTGGTTTTGGCAATAGGCAACCAGAAATCATCTCTACCTCCCAGGACCTACACAGAGACAGCTTGTGCTCCACAGATCTTTCTTAAGTCAAATTTGAGTAGAACTGTCTTTGGTTGATCAAACCAGTTGTCACCAAAATTCATTGTGACTTGGGGAAAATTTACAGGATAGAGGGAGTTGTCTTGCATGCTCCTACTGAAAGTATGTGAAATGACAGTGACTGGGGAAGATTAATACCTACTGAGGCTCTGTCATGAGCCAGGGACAGTACGAGGAACTTGACGTATGCTATCCTCTGTCATTCTCAATACAGCCATTAAAAGGAGATGATAGGACTTCTCTGGAGGTCCAGTGGATAAGAATCCATCTGTCAGTGTAAGGGACATGGGTTCAGTCCCTGATTTGGGAGGATCCCACATGTTGTGGAGCAACTAAGCCTGTGTGCCACAATGACTGAGTCTGAGTGCCCTAGAGCATGGGCTCTGCAACAAGAGAAGCGGAAGCACTGCAAGGAGGAGTAGTCCCTCGCTGCAACTAGAGAAAGCCTACTCACAGCAATGAAGACCCAGTGCAACCAAAACTAATTAAATAATTTTTAAAAAAGAAATGATATGATCATCCCCAATTTATTGATGAGAAAACTGAGGCCCCAGAGTTGCTGCGTGGCAGGTCCCATTGGTAGATCTGTTTGTCAATGCCAGTTACTTTGCCTAGAATGTGGATCTCTATTTGGAGGAAAGTCCCCAGAAGTCACCTATGGAAGTTCTTGAATAGCTCCCAAGATGTGATGGCAGATTCTTGGGAATTTTGTAGAATCTCACTGAGCCTGACCTGACTCTCTGATGTTGACTTCTCTTAGCGTAAATGTGGGGAGAGATATATTTGAGGGTGGAGAGGATATGATAGTGGCTATATTGGAAATTACTGTTGCTCCCTAGGATAACAGCCTGTGCTCTTCCTTACTATCCACACACATGCTCCCTGGCATTCTGCATCACCCAGATCAGAGCCACAGGAGACTCCAGCAGCTGTCTGAAAGCTAGAACATTCCCAGATCTTGGAGGAGGCCAATAGAAACAGTCGTGGGGGTGGAGAGGGGAAGAGGTCAGCAGAGAAATGACCTTCCACATTCCTTCAGACCTCCAACCTAGCAGGAGGCTGCCTTCTCTGAATGCCACTCCCAAACTTCCCAGGGGAGCAGGCTCCACCCTCAGCTCAGATGTTTCCCCTAGGGGGAGGTGTAGGAGGTTGGGGTGGGGTGGGGGTGGGGGTGCTGAAGGCACCCATGGTGAAAAGTTCCACTTTCATCCATCACCTGCTTAGCTTTAGGGGCGAAGTGCTCAGCTTTGCGACACCACAGCTTACGCTTTAGAAACCTGAACGTTCTTCAGTGCAGAATTGGCAGTGTCATCCTAGTTGAGGGCTTGCACAGGGAGTGTGTGTTGAGTATGCTGAAGACAGTCTTCAGGCATCTCCTACCTGCCTTGCTTGGTAGTGCTTACCTTTCTGAGGGCTTAGTCTCCTGTTTCCTGCTTTTAGTTGTCTTTTCTCCTCACGCTTCACATTTAGGTTCAGGAAAGAAAATCACAGAAAGACTGAGCCATCCTGTGGAGTTGGGACTCTCCTTGGGAAGAGCCTGCAAAGGAGGAGCTCAGTGTTTGTTGACCGAATTAAGTAGTGTTATCTTGCCTTTCTGGAAAGAGAAGTAAAGCTATCATCACGTGTGTGCATGTGTACATGCTGAGTTAGGCTTAAAACACTACTGCAGATCAGGAAAACTAGTACTGAGCACTTGAAAGTAAAAGTGTTAGTTGCTCAGTCATTTCTGACTCTGACCCCATGGACTGTAGCCCACCAGGCTCCTCTGTCCACAGGATTTTCCAGGCAAGAATACTAGATGGGTAACCATTTCCACAGCTATTTGTAAGGATTCCCCAGACAGCCATTTTGCTTTTTTGCATTTCTTTTCCATGGGGATGGTCTTGATCCCTGTCTCCTGTACAATGTCATGAACCTCATTCCATAGTTCATCAGGCACTCTGTCTATCAGATCTAGGCCCTTAAATCTATTTCTCACATGGAAAAGAAATGCAAAAAAGCAAAATGGCTGTCTGGGGAA
>SJYQ01006936.1:47859-92547 GCA_006410935.1 Redunca redunca
CCTCATAACCAGCTTGATTATAGCTATAAAGTATTATGAGGTAAGAAATTAGAATTTCAGTTCATTCTTGCTTAGATTTTCCTGTTTTACATTCTGATGACTTTTGACAAACTATAAGGAAACATATTAATTTTCTGCTAAGAATATCTATAAATGACTGTTCAGCTAGAAGTAGTGCAAGTAAACAATTTAGTATAAAACAATTTTTTTCAGATGCAATAAAGTAAAACATTTATTATAAAACATAAAATGCAAAATGCAATAAAAAGGAAATACAAATCACTTAAAACTCCTACATCCAAGACTAGCACTAAGAGCTTTGGTAGGTGTCTTTTTCTAGGCATATAAATACATGGAGAGTTTTTTTTTCTCCTCCAAAAATATAGATTTAAAAAGAACATGAGCATGTTCTTGAACAATGTATTGTGAGCATTTCCAAAATCATTAAATACTCTTATAAAACATGATCTTTAATGACTGTATTTTTCCATTAGATGAAGGTAACATTTTATGTCATGAATCCCCTAGTGATTTTTCTTCCAGATGAATCTCTAGAATTGGCATTCCTAGGTTAAAAAGCAGGACTGGTTTAAAGGAAGTGTCAGCAAACTTTTCCTGTGAAGGGCCAGTAACTATCTTAGGCTTTGGGGGACATATGGTCTCTATCACAGCTATTTTACCATGAAAGCAGACACAGAAAATATGTAAATGAGTGAGCATGGCTTTTTCCAATAAAACTTTATTATGGATGCTGAAATTTGTGTAATTTTTCATGTCACAAAAAGTTGTATCCTTTTGATTTTTTTCAACCACCAAAATGTAAAAATCATTTTCGTGGGCTGTACGGAAACATGGCCATAGTTTGTCAGAGGTCTTAATCTCAGATTCTGACAGGATATCAGACTGGTTGAACTCTTACAAATCAGTTAGTACAACTTGTTCTTTTATATTTGGCTTCCAGGTGGCTCAGTGGTGAAGAATCTGCCTGCCAATGCCGGAGGAGACATGGATTCAATCCCTGGGTCAGGAAGGTACACTGGAGAAGGAAATGGCAACCTGCTCCAGTATTCTTGCCTGGAAACTCCCATGAACAGAGAAGCCTGGTGGGCTACAGTCCATGGGGTCACAAAGAGTTGGATGAGACTGAGCACGTTCTTCTAAATATTAGAAAATAAGGACTAAGTATTAATAATTGACCAACTTGTTTGCACTGTTCAGGTACACAAAGAGCATTAATAGCACTGACTCAGAAGTATTGACTTCTGAAGTCAATTAAAAAGGTATGTTCGAACTGAGTAAAGAGTATGCAGGATTTCTTCTGCTTCTTACAATTGCGTATGGATCTATAATTACCTCAAGAAAAATTTCAGTTAAAACTAGATACATTTAAGCTAAAGAAAATCCAATTTTTTAGACACCACATCCTGCTGTAGAAAGAAATCAGGAAACTCTTTCCTTCTAAATAACATTTGAAAATATTTCCTTAGCAATCAATTAATTTCTTAATATAGAAACAAATGCCTGTAAGAGTTAACCGTATAGATGCCAAAATACCGAAGAACTCCAGATAAATTCACATCCACTTAGAAATGTGCACCATTGAACATGCAATGACGCAAGTCATCATCCTTTATAAAGCGTGTTACAGGGAAGTTTTACAGTTAATCATGTCATTAAGGATAAACCTGGTTAAGGAGCACCACTCCCAATGCTCTTGGCCAACAGGGAAGTCTCTGGGCTGTTTCAGTGTTAGCAGTCAGGACAGTACTTTGCACTGCAGTAAAATACTCTGTGACCATCTGTATTTTCTACGGCAAAGGTAAAGATGGAGAAGACTTCTTAGTCCCTGTTGAAATGCAGCCGTGTCTACAGTGAGACCTACTTAAATTCCAAATCATCTGTAATAGAAATAAAATACTAGATGCCTGATTATTACTGCTGAATCTCTTGTAGAAGACCTAAGCCTCTATTGGAGCTCCTAATGGCCCTGTATAGTTTGGAGTTTCAAAAAAAAAAGTACAAAAGGAGGGTTTTATACATTGGTTAGAGAGTCTCACAGTTTGCTAAAATCTAAAAATTGATTTAAGAAATGATTGATTGAGTCTTCAATTGAATGATTGATTTATTCATCATGCAACATTCATTGAACTTTATCCATGAACCTTGCCCTGGGTTAAGTACTAGATCAAATTAGAAAACTTTATTTTAGGAAGACATGAAGTAATAGTTGAAGTTCTGGCTCTAAATGTGGCTAGAATATGTTCAAAAGTGGTAAGATAGTATAAAGCAACCCAAATATCTCCTGAAGTTCTGTTAAGCCTAATAAAACTGCATGTGTAGTCTTCTTTGTGAGGATTTCCTATATGGACAGAAGGATAGATTGTACAGAGATGTTTTGTCTTGTGCTCATGCTGTTGTGACTGACTTTGTGACCCTTTGAACTTTAGCCCATCAGGCTCCTCTGTCCATAGAATTGTCCGTACAAGAACACTGAAGTGGATTGCCATTTCCTACTTCAGGGGATCTTCCTGACCCAGGACTCAAAACTGCACCTCCTGTGTCTCCTGCATTGCAGGCAGATTCTTTACCCACTGAAGTGTTGGGGAAGCCCCTGCACAGAGATGCAGACATTTGAATAAACTTTTATAAGTTACCTCATTTAAAAACTTTCAGCTCTCTCTTAGATGATGTTATAGAGTAGATGTTCTTTAATATATTTGACACTGGAGAGCAAATTAGACCTAGAGATGGTCTTGCTAATACCAAGTTAGGGAAGCAACCAGTCATTCAGGCAGGCAGTATAGTATAGTATATTAGAAGCAAAAGGTGGGCTTTCGGTTCAAACTGTCCTAAATTTACATTTACAAACAAGGCAACTTGGGCAAATTTCTCAGCCTTCTTGAGACTCAGTTTTCTTTAAATGAGAATAATACCCATCACTTTGAGTTGTTATGAGAATTAAATGAGAAAATGTGTGTCAAATGCTCACAGTAGTAAATCGAGAAAAAGTGAGCTTATGTGTCCTCACTTTTCCTCTTGCCTCCTAGAAGGAGAACACTGAAGATATAGGCTTTTTGGTTTTGAGTCAGAGGTGTGAATTTATGCTTTGCCTTGTGCCCACGGGGCATGATTCGGTGGGTCGCGTGGAGGAAGAGGGCTGTGGGGTCAGGGGTTTCTTAGTATCCAATAGCACAGTCCACTCTGTCCCCATCTCTGTAGTATGTGCTTCTATATTCAACTGCACCTGTCCTCCCCCCAAGCCCAGACACCTGTTTCTCCAGAGCAGTGCTGTCCCGTTGAACTTTCTATTATACAATAATGGAAATGTCCTATATCAATGCTTTCCAATACAATAGTCACTTACCACGTGAGGCTTAGGCACTTGAAACACGGCTAGTGTGACTAAGGAGCTGAATGCTTAATTTTATTTAATTTTAATTAGTTAGCATTTAAATTTAATTACCCACATTTGGCAAGTGGCTACCCTATTGGACAGCTCAGCTCCAGAGAATTAGCCTCCAGCAAGGGTGGTGTAAGTTCAATTTCCTAGCTGCTTGCACAGCTTTGATCCCATCCTGCTAATTGCAGTCTGGTTCCTTTACCTCCACTTCCAGAGACAGCGGTGACACATTTGTGGAACTCTGGGAGATTTTGTGTTGTAAATTGCTTTGGGTCTCAGCTTTCCCACGGTAGGCTCAGTGTTGTGTTGATTTGTGAGTCCCCCCCCAAGTTTCATACGTTGGAGCCCTATCTCCAGTATCTCAGAGTGTGACCTTATTCGGAAACAAGGTCTTTGTTAAGATGAGGTCATGAGAGTGGGCCCTAATCCAAGATGACTGGTGTCCTTATTAAAAGGGGAAATTTGTATACAGAGACATGTACACAGGGAGAACATGGTGTGAAGATGAAGGCAGAGATTGGGTCATGCTTCCACAAGCCTAGAAACTCCAAAGATTGCCTGAAAACCACCAGAAGCTAGGAGAGGAGCAGGGAAGAGATTATCTTCCACAGCTCTCAGAAAGAAGCAACCTTGTCCACACCCTGATCTTGGACTTCTGTCCTCCAGAACTGCACGGAGATAAATTTCTGTTGTTTAAGTCACCCAGTTTATGGTACTTTGTTACAGCAGTCTTAGGAAACGAACTCATTCAGGATTCAGTTCTTTCCTGCCTGCATCCTTGGTTGCCACTTGTCCTGTCTGAGCACTTTCACACTTTTGTTGTCTCCTATCTTATTTATTGTCCACATCTTTGTGATCAGGTGGCGCTAGTGGTGAAGAACCTGCCTGCCAATTCACGAGACATAAGAGATTTGGGTTCAATCCCTGGGTAGAGAAGATACCCTGGAGGAGGAAATGGTTACTCACTCCAGTGTTCTGGCCTGGAGAATTCCATGGACAGAGAAACCTGGTGGGCTATGGTCCATGGGATCACAAAGAGTGGCACATGATTGAAGCGGCTGAGCACACGTGCAAACGTTAAAGAATAACAGTGAAAAACATTCTTTACTATCATATAAGTAAGGATCAGGAAGAGATGACACTGGCTGGGTTCCATATGCCATCTTTTCTGGTAGGGGCTTCCCTGGTGGCTCAGAGAGTAAAGTGTCTGCCTGCAATGTGGGAGACCCGGGTTTGATCCCTGGGCTGGGAAAATCCCCCAGAGAAGGAAATGGAAACCCACTCCAGGACTCTTTCCTGGAAAACTCCATGGATGGAGGAGCCTGGTAGGCTACAGTCCATGGGGTCACAAAGAGTTGGACACGACTAAGCGAATTCACTTCTTTCTTTTCTCAAGTTTTGGCTTTTAAAAGTTTTATTTGAAAATATGAGTCCTTCCTATGTTCCTTTAGCATTTCAGAGAAATGATGATGCCCTTAGAGAAAAAAAGATTCCCTTATTGAGAAAATAAATTTAAAAATTTCCCAAGGGGCTAACTGCTGTGCGGAAGGAAAGAAAATCATTTTTAGGGAAGAGATGTCTCCACGAACATCTCTCTTCTGTTTAAAATAAATGAAGAAAGTTAAAATTCCTGATGTATGGGGGTGGCAGGGAAGTGAAAGAGGGTTAGAACATACACATTTTTGCTTAGAGAAGGTGCTCTATCTAGAAATCTGGTAAGTGATTACTGCAATGTCTACTTAGATAGCAATTACACAAAGTTGCAAGTCAGGAAGAAAAGCAAGAATATGACAAGTCCTGTATTTAAAAGCCATTTGATGGAAGCAAGGTTCTAGGTTGAATAAGAAATAAACAATTGAGTGAATCAGATTTCACCTTGGAGATTTCAACCATTCATAGCAGCAATGATTTTCCAGGTTGGAACTGAAGAACTGAAGTTTTTATTTTGCCTAATAAAGATTGAAATCTATAAAGGATGAAAGAGAATTTTCTTCATCATCCCATCCTTATTCCCATTTCCCATGTAACCAAAAGTTTCCTGCTGACAATTTGGTCTAAATAAATGTCATTATCCTTTATACAAGACTTCTGAACCGTAGTAATAATATACTAAATATTATATTTGTGAGCATTAATATGTTTCAACATTTCAATAGTTTACTGCTGAGTAACAAAACACACCAAAATGTAATGGCTTTAAACACAATCTAACTTACTATTTATCACGATAATGAAGGTTGAATGGGCAGTTGGTCCTGCCTGGAATTGCCCATGTGGCTGCATTCAACTGGCAGCCTGCCTGGGGACCAGGCTCAGCTCAGGTGTCTCTTCAGGGGACCTTAGTTCTTTGTGTGGTTGACTTGGGCTGCCTCATACCGTGGTGGTCTCAAGCATTCCAAGAGGGATCATTTTAACAGCAAAGAAGTAGAAAACTGTTTGTCTTCTTAAGACTGGGCTTAGAAGTCACAGAATATCTATTTCACTGTATTGTGTCCATAATAAGTATTGCACACTTCAAATTTCCTCATCTGATCTCAATACTTGTTGAAGTACTCTTTATAATTAGATTTCAGTAGATTTACCATGTACAAATTTATGTGTCAATATTCCTATTTGTTTAAGATGATTTTGTTTTCATGTGGATGTTGTTAAAGTCTTTATTGGATTTGTTACAACATTGCTTCTGTTTTTTGTTTTGGTTTTTTGGCTGTGAGGCATGTGGTATCTTAGCTCCCCAACCAGGGATTGACGCCTACTCCCTGCCTTAGAAGGGAGAGTCTTAACCACTGGAGCACCAGGGAAGTCCCTGTATTTTATTCTTAATAGGGGAAAAAGCCTTTTGAATTCAGTGATTATGGAGATTATTTAGAAGTATACCTAAAAAGTGTGTCAGTCAAATTAATAATTTCCACAACAATAACCAAATGTGCAGCTGGCATCCCACCAGAGTTTAAAAAAAATGTCTTCATATAAATTTTAGAAATGAGTAAAAGCCCACCCAGCTTCAAGGAGAGTAGAAATGGACTGCGTGGCTTGTGTGAAGAGCAGCTCTGTGTACAGGGACGGGAGGAATCATTTGGAGGCCATATTTAGAGATGATCACAGACAGGTACTGTGCATACCGCTTCATATGTATTATCTCATTTAATCTTCATAACAACCTGACCAGATAATTACTCATTTTGCCGCTTTGTGGTTGCTGAGTCCTGTGGCTTGTGGGATCTTAGTCCCCTGACTAGGGATAGAATTCATGTCCTGCACGCTGGATCACCAGGGAATTCCCTGCCTCTAATTCTTAATGCTCAGCCAGAGCCAGGGCTTTCTCCAGACCCAATAGTATCTTGCCCTTTTTACCCACTCTGAAAGCAGAAAGGATTCCAGCTTTAGCTAGAGAGCTGTGGGTCTGAATCTAGCTGTATTACTTTTTGAGGGTGTTTCATATCTTTCTGTTTCAAGCACTTCATCTGTGACATGAGAATTGTAGTGTTTTGTCCAAAGTGTTCTGGCAAGGAGTAAATTTAACACAATATAACGGAGAAGGCAATGGCACCCCACTCCAGTACTCTTGCCTGGAAAATCCCATGGGTGGAGGAACCTGGAAGGCTGCAGTCCTTGGGGTCGCTGAAGGTCGGACACGACTGAGTGACTTCACTTTCACTTTTCACTTTCATGCATTGGGGAAGGAAATGGCAACCCACTCCAGTGTTCTTGCCTGGAGAATCCCAGGGACGGGGGAGCCTGGTGGGCTGCCATCTATGGGGTCACACAGAGTCGGACACGACTGAAGCGACTTAGCAGCAGCAGCAGCAACACAATAAACAAAGTATATAGAGTTGGGGAAGAGAGCCAGTGGTTTTAAAAACTGGGATTAAGAATACTTTTATATGACTTCCACTAGTGTTTCTTTTAGTAAATCATACCTACTGGAAAACAGTTTATAAAAAAGACAAAAGCTGAGGATAGATTAGAAAGCCTGCTGCATAATAAACCACTCTAAATTTTCATCTATTAAAGCAATAGGTTATTATTCCTCAGAGATGTGTGAATTTACTGGATCAAGAAATCGTTCAGGATTTATAGCTGTGGTTATCTTCAGAAAATACAATCTGCTATCTTAGTTGTTTTGGTATTTAGATTGGTATTTACAGAAATCTAATTGCTGTATCTTTGATTAGGAAAACCTTCTGAGGGGTCTGGTGTCTTGACATCACAGTGATCAATTTCTTTTCGATGCCTACAAACCTTGATAGAAAATATTGGCTGATTGACCAACTTCCTCAAAAATCTGCCACCAACTCCCTCTTGGGAAAATCTCTTTACCTCCCTGAACTTCAGCTTGTTTCTCTGGAAAGTTAGGGAGAGATGGTTGAACTACATGGTCTCTAAACTCCTTTCCATTGCCAACATTCTATCATTAAAAAAAAAAGATCATAGACACTATGAGTGTGTGCGTGTTAGTCACTTCAGTCGTGTCCACCTCTTTGAGACCCCATGGACTGTAGCCTGCCAGGCTCCTCCGTCCTTGAGAATACTGGAGTAGGTTGCCATTCCCTTCTCCAGGGGATCGTCCTGATCCAGGGATCAAACCTGGGTCTCTCACATTGCAGATTCTTTACCATCTAAGCCACCAAGGAAGCCCATTAGACACTATATAAAGTGAAAATATTTCATAATCTAGTTTTTGCAGAATCCTCAAAGGCCAGGAGAATATACACTGACAATCATGCTCTAACACAAAAGCATGCACATGGTATAAATCAATGTCTTGGGTGTGTAGAGCATCTGAGCAACTTTGTAATTTCTGCTCTTTAAATTTGATTTAAAAAAAAAGTCATAATATTATATATTAGGAGAGAAGGGGACTACAGAGGATGAGATGGCTGGATGGCATCACTGACTCGATGGACGTGAGTCTGAGTGAACTCCGGGAGTTGGTGATGGACAGGGAGGGCTGGCGTGCTGTGATTCATGGGGTCGCAAAGAGTTGGACACGACTGAGTGACTGAACTGAACTGAACTGAAGATGATTTATAATGATCTCATTCTAATCTTATTACAGAAGCTTGATTCCATGTTAAAGTTTGGCTTACATCTAGAGACTATTTTAAATAATTTTTTAAAATGCTAAATTATAATCAATTTAGCAGAGCAGGGGCACTGAGAATCATTTTGTAGATGGAGAAATAAGGAGACAGAGAGAGACATTTTATTAGGAGCATTGAGTTTGGGTATGTCTAGAAGAGAAAGGTCAAAATAACGAGGAGCTTAGAAATGACAGTAAATGAGTGGTTGAAGGAACTGGAATGCTGGCTTGAATGTAAGAAACTATACTGTTATCAAAAATTAAGGGATGCCATCTGCTGAGAATGATATTTTGGGTAGCTTCCTCTGAGAGAACTAGGTAGAAGTTACTGTTAATAAGTTCAATATAAAGACTTCCATTCAATATAAGACATTTTCCAATTATTACAGCCCATATTCAGAGCTGATGCCCTTAAAATAGTGAGATTTCTATTACTAGAAATGCTTAAACAGAAGCCAGATACACTTTGGCAGAGACATGGCAGGATCGATTCATGCAAAGTACTAAAGTACAGAGTGGACATAGGACTGGGTGGCTTTGGGAGGAGTTTTAATTTCAGGTTTTGTTTTTTTTTTCTTTCAGTGACAATCACTGACAATGGTAAGAGGCTAAGTAAGCAATCAGTGGGAAAAATAGTAGCTACATCTCTAACACACTTTCATGTAGATCTCATAAAAGAAACACTAAGATTGCAACTGGTGAATGTTCAAAGGCCAGGAATAGATGGGGCACTAACAAGGAAATATACATAATTCATAAGCTTATGAAAAATATGCAACCCCACTGATAAAAGAAATGCAAATTCAAATATCAATAAGATAGCATGTGTCACTTATTAAATTGGTGAAGGAAAGAAAACTAATACATAATTTTGATGAAAATTCAGTAAACAATCTCAAACGTGGTTGGTGAAAATATAAATTTGTTTAGAGACTTCAAAAAGCAGTTTAACATATTTAAACCACTCTATATGGACATTTAATCATATTAAAGAATTATTATCATTAGATGCAATTATTGCACTGAAGTTAAGGTAAGAAACAAAAAGCATTTTTGTATTCCAGAAATACAGATTGAAATATTAACAGATGAAATCATGGTGTTTAGAATTTGCTTGAAAATTATCCATTGAAGATTAGAAGTGCCTACATGGGAATATAGATGAAAAGTGATTGATTACACACTGATCTTTGTTGAAGCTGGGAAATGGCTACACAGGGATCCATTTTGCTATTCATTTTTTTATGCATATAAAATTTCCTATAATAAAAAGTAGAAACAGTGATAAAAAAAAAACCCACTTTACATTCTCTGACTTAAATAAATTTCCACCTAGGAAAATGTCCTGATGAAGTGTGCTGATTGGCATACAAAGCTTCATGCACAAAGATAATTTCTCACTGTTTTCTGGCTCACTATTCTGCAGTGTCACTCACCTGTGTAAACCATTCAGGGGCATCCCATTGCTGTCAGTATTAAAATAAAAAACTTGAACCCATCTGCAAGGTCTTAGATCCATCTGACCTCTGCATACTCAACTTGGCAGGTGTCCACAGCACACTGTGCCCCACAACTGTGGCCTTTTCTTAGGGAATACCCTCTTCTGACCTCCTCTTTCAGGTCAACTTCCACTCCTACTCCAAACCCCAGGTCAATGCTATTCTTCAGGGAGGCATTTCTGCATTTCCCCAGATGGCGTTAAGCCTTCATCATATGCTCTCACAGGACTGGGTACTTCACTCTTGCAGCTCTCTTCTCAATTCTAAGGCATCTGTGCTCAGTCGTGTCCAACTCTTTGTGACGCCACGGCTGTAGCCCACCAGGTTCCTCTGTCCATGGAATTTTCCAGGCAAGAAAAGTGGAGTGGGTTGCCATTTCCTTCTTCAGAGAATCTTCCTGACCCAGGGATCAAACCCACATCTCTTGTGTCTCCTGCATTGGCAGGCGAGTTCTTTACTAACTGAGCCACCAGACAAGTAGCTAATTAGATAATTATATATTAGTTGCATAATGACTGCCTCCTCTTGTCAGTGACCTCCATTCTCTTATACCTGTATTAGCCAGAATTTCCAAATATAGTAGGGATTCAGTAAATATAGGTTGAACTAATTAACTAGTAAAAATAATCTAAACCCAATTTAGCCATCTTAATTCTCTGATGAACTTACTTAGTTATATTTTAGCACAATGGAAACCAGAATTGAAAGAGACACATGTACCCCAATGTTCATCGCAGCACTGTTTATAATAGCCAGGACATGGAAGCAACCCAGATGTCCATCAGCAGATGAATGGATAAGAAAGCTTTGGTACATATACACAATGGAGTATTACTCAGCCATTAAAAAGAATACATTTGAATCAGTTCTAATGAGGTGGATGAAACTGTAGCCTATTATACAGAGTGAAGTAAGCCAGAAAGAAAAACACCAATACAGTATACTAACACATATATATGGGATTTAGAAAGATGGTAATGATAACCCTGTATGCGAGACAGAAAAAGAGACACAGATGTATAGAACAGTCTTTTGGACTCTGTGGGAGAGGGAGAGGGTGGGATGATTTGGGAGAATGGCATTGAAACATGTATACTATCATGTAAGAAACGAATCACCACTCTAGGTTCGATACATGATACAGGATGCTTGGGGCTGATGCACTGGGATGACCCAGAGAGATGATATGGGGAGGGTGGTGGGAGGGGGGCTCAGGATTGGGAACTCATGTACACCCGTGGTGGATTCATGTCAATGTATGGCAAAACCAATACAGTATTGTAAAGTAAAAAAAATTAAAAAATAAAGAGCACACACACACACAAAAAAGGAATGGAAGATTTTCAACCTTTCAAAGGCAATGGTAGGATGAAGGGCTTAAAAGAGAGGGTGCCTCCTCTGCCTTAGAAGAAAACCATATCTCAGAACTTCCCCAAAGGAAAACTGCCTTCACACTATAGCTAGGACCACTTTGCACAATAGAGCTCACAAAGAGGAAAGAAATTCCAGAATGTCTAATCTTGTCAGGTAATTAGTGGATGAAAGAGATGGGATGATTAGGGGTAAAAAAGAGTGAACTTTAAACTGCACAGTAAAACCCTGGCTTTTAGTTCATTATCTCAGGAATACATGTTCTAGGGACAGCTGCATTCTCTTGGCTTCTGGTCTAAGCTAATAAGGTCAACAAATTTTCATCAAGGAGAGAGATGTTCCTGTTAATTAGGTAATGAATTAATGGTAATGGGACTTTGCCATTCTCTATATTAAGTTACTTTAATTTTCAGAGCAAAAGAGTCTATTTCCTGGCTAGCTCACTTTCATAATCTAGACAGTGAAAATAGGAGGCAATAGGAAAAAAATGCAGTAAATTCTACTGCATTTCCTGGGGGTTCACATATACATGCTGGTTCATGTTTAGGAGTTTGAGCCAGAATGCCCCTCCGTTGGGGTTTGTCTGTTTCTCACAGTTCACGTGTAACTTTTGTGTGTGTGTGTGTGAAAATTCTACATAGATGATGGTGGGAGACACTTGATGTTATTTGTTCTCCAACCTCATTCCCTAGCTTCCACCCCACTACACACACTCACTTTAAAAAGACAACACTCAAGCAAGTTGTAAGGCTAAGCTTTTGAGAATTCAAGTGGGCAGCTTTTTATTTCTTTATATCCAGCTACTTAACAGTTTTGTTTCTGAATAAACAAGATTCTCACCATTGACTTAGCTTTTCAATTAAACCCCATAAACTTCAGCTAAAGACCCTGGACATGACTGTAAAGACGCCAAGGGACTTTTTAAAGATTTCCCTGAATGGGGAGGCTATAATTTGTTTTGAAGTGCCCAAGGGTTGCACATAGGGAAACAGGAAAGGAAAAAACATGAACAAGTAGATATTCTCAATATAGAGTTGCTTTCTTGTTTAACAGAGAGATGTTATTTGCTTCCATTCATTCAAACCGTTAGCTAAGTGCTGTTCTAACTGTGGGATTATAGCCATGAACTAAACCGACAAATTGTCCTCCTTCTGCTCAAACAAAAAATTTGCCCCTTCTTTTAAAACTAAATGCTGTGGTAGTCTAAAAGATATTTCCTTTTGAAAATGCATCACTGCTCTTTCTATACTTACAGAGATAAATAAGTACAGAGAAAAAATAAAACAAAACACTCCTGGAGGGCTATGCCAGAATGTGGATGCTAATTTTTTCCCCAGGGGAAAGCAGTAGTTTCAGTGCTCATACTTGCCTGATTGGCATTTTACTGTGTTTTCCATGTATTACCATGTTTCTGTATAACCACAAACAAAACTAATGTCTTGTTACCTGAGAAATGAAAATCTGCCCTTGAGAACTTCACTCCAGGTAAGGTCTCCAAAGCCCAGGTGTGCTGGTCTGAGGCTGAGTGGTGTGGAATAAAGGAACCCCCCAACTCCCCACCCCCCATTTATAGGTTGAGGAGAACAAGAGCTGACTTTGAAGCAAAAACTTTCTCTGGAGTCCTGAAAGACAGGAGAGATGAGGAAGGGCACAGAGAAATCTCCTCAGGTTCTAATCCAGGTGAATACCACAAAGGTGCCACTTAAATTTTTCTTTTAATTTGCCAATGAACTGTTGCTTTTAGTCTTATCTTTGTTGAACCACCAAAGGCATGGAGGCACCTTAGTTTAGCTCTGCATTTACTCTGAGCAAATACTAGTGTGGAGTAAGGAGAGAGCATGCGACCACATTACTCTATGGGAATCCATTTATCCTGCTTCTCCCCAGGGAACCCCATGAGACAGAGTCATAGACTCTGGGAGAGTTGATAAGAGCCTGAGCTGAGCATATCTGGAGAACTTTCAAATGTGTGTTCCCATCAAATACAAAGGGAGCCATCACGAAAAGAGCAGAGTCAGCACAGAGGTACAGAGATCGCCGATTTGAACTGTTAGCTCACCTCTGAAGTTGTCTCAGTCAACAGGTGTACCTGGAGGAGAAGCATGGAGTTTCTGCCTTGTGTCTGGCCCTGAGCTGGATGCTGAGACCAGGGTCTTGTCTGCATGGAAAGTCCATCTCAGGAAAGGGGACAGATGATGGGTGTGCAGCACAAATAATCTAAGAAGAACGTGTTAGATATTGGAACCAAACAGGAAGGGGAGGAAAGCGATGGGCAAGGAACTGAACAGTCTGGAAGGCCTCTGAACAAGACCATTGAGATGAGATGACAGAGAGTAAGAATAGCTAGCATTTGTAAGAGAACCACCAGGAACTGCTGTATAGTTTAGAGATGACTTTTGTTTCTTCACAAAGGTCCAGACTACCCCTCCTGTTTTTGTTTTCTGGATATGAGCTGGCTAGGAAGTAGTCTCATTCTAGAAATTTGACATGTTGAGAAAGAGGAGCATAAATACTGTAGAAGGCGATGGCACCCCACTCCAGTACTCTTTCCTGGAGAATCCCATGGACAGAGAAACTTGGTAGGCTGTAGTCCATGGGGTCATTTTTGAGTCGGACACGACTGAGCGACTTCACTTTGACTTTTCACTTTCATGCATTGGAGAAGGAAATGGCAACCCACTCCAGTATTCTTGCCTGGAGAATCCCAGGGACGGGGGAGCCGTCGATGGGGTCACACAGAGTTGGACACGACTGAAGCAACTTAGCAGCAGCAGCAGTGCCATTTTAACTCACTGAAAGAATTCAAGTCAAGTCACTAATCAGAATCTGGCTACTAACATCTGTATTTTAAGCACCCACAGTGTGCTATGAGACATGCAATGTTGGGTTTTCGCATAGGAACAAGTGCTTTTCCACCCATCAGCAATTGCTATGGGGTTCCCAGATTAATTTTTCTTATAATATTTTATCACAGTTCCATAAAAGGATCAAAAGTAAGTCTGCACAGAACAGAACTTAAGAGGGTTCATGGTTGGAAGGATTTTCTAAAGATGCTTGAAAAACCTAATCACAATGAAGCAGCATATCA
Organism: Redunca redunca; assembly: GCA_006410935.1. Classification (NCBI taxonomy): domain Eukaryota; kingdom Metazoa; phylum Chordata; class Mammalia; order Artiodactyla; family Bovidae; genus Redunca; species Redunca redunca. Next base: position 62,301 of record SJYQ01006936.1, read on the forward strand.
TAGCCAGAGATCATCTCTGGAATGGTATTGCATCCACTGAACCCAAGAGTTGCACCATTTATGGGGCACGTACCATGTGTGAGGCCTGGAACTAAAACACTTTGCATGCATCTCTCATTTACCCTCATAAAACCTCCCCGAGACTGCTTGCCCATTTAACAGAGGAAGAAACCACAACCCAGAGAGGAAGTGTGGGCCACAGATAGATTGCTGGCTAGTAATCAGGGCTTTCTAACTCCAAACCTGCAACCACATTTAATACTATGAAATGCTCTCATCTTAGTTCATTGAAAAAAAATGGACATTTCGCAGAAAAGCAACACAGCTCATCTGCCATTCACTCTTTAACCCTTCTCATCCTGTGAAGAAATCCACAGGCAATGAAATGCCATCCAACAATCATAGTTGGAAATCTTTAACTGAAGTGAAAAATAAGAAAAAGAATACCTGGAGTCAATATTGAAGCATGAAGCAATAATGATGGTGATGATGATGATAATGTCTCCTGGCACTTAAAACATACAGTCAACAAAGAACAAATATAAATATTTGCAAATAGTTATCACTTTTCAGTATCTGCAACATGCTATTTATAGATTTGGCTACTCTCCCTCTAAATTTTTAAAAAATTAAAAGCCAAGATGGCAGGTAAATATGAATATATTTGATATTTAAAAAATAATTTCAAATTAATAAATGCATGATTATCATATTAAACAAAATAACTAGGGACATGAATATTTCAGAGTGGAAATATATGTGAACTATAATGCCACCAAAATAACCAACCTTGAAGATAATAAAAGAAATGCAAATTAAAGTCCACAATCTATACCCTATTTTCCCTATCAAATTAACAATGATGGAAAAAACTGATAACATCACAACTTGTGAGAGTGTGGTGAAGCAGGACTGATCTATTACTGATGGGAAAGAAATTGATATAATTTTTCTAGAAAGTAATCTGAAAATGTTTCACTAGCCTTGAAAAATATAACATCTATACAAGGGATTTTTAGGTACCAAAGTGTTACTTATAATATTTAATGCCATGATAAAATGCTATCATATTAAGTGAAAAAGATCACATTGCAAAATGATGATCAGTTTTGCAGCAAAAATGTTTTCCATAAATATGTGGAAATCAGACTAGAAGTAGAAGCTGAAAATGTTAGAGGGATTATCCACAGGATGATGACAAAAAGATGAGAGATGCTATTTCTTTACTGTAGTCTGGCTTCCTTTCTCTGCCAGTCCTAGTTTTCTCAGCCCTGTTACGTCTGAGACATCCTAATCTGGCCAGTTCTCCCTCCACCCGGTTGTTTCCCTGGGTCTGTGAACAGGTACTGGTAGCCCCAACTTAAAACCTCTCCTATAGCCCCTCTAGTCATCTCTGTCCTTGAGTCCAAATGCTTTCATTTTGCATCTTAAATAAATTTCCTATTAGTGTCAATACAGGTTTATTTTTTAAAGTTGAAATTGAAAAACATTTTTTTTCAGGTTTCATTAATTTTCTCTAACCTTTAAATCATCCCCCACAAATAGGATCTTGTCATAGCTGGATTTAGTAGATGCAGAGATATCAAGTTCACTCTTTTCTGAAACACTGACAAGAAAAGAAGGGAACAAGTCACTTAGAAAAGGTTTTCATAAGAAACCAGCTAAGTAATCATTAAGTTTATTTCCAATTGGTAATGGGTTTTAGCACAACTAGCTGGTATTAAGTTTCTTGCTTAAATTCACAAATCTGCCCCTAATATGGCTCCTTTGTTAAAGGATATACAGATGAACTCAGCAATACTTAACGGCATAGCTAGGTTTTAGAACATTCCACAGAAAAAAGAAAAATAATTTTCCAGTTGCTCTGCCCCTGCATGAAGATAAGACCACAGTTTACCTTTTTCCTGTGTCCATCCCAGGTTAAGGGAGGCAAATGTGCTCCCCCCAACTTTCTCCTCCTCCAATACCACCCTCTCAATGAAAACAATGCTTACTAAAGTGCAGCCTGGGAGGAAAAAAGGAATCAGGAAATGAAAGAGCCTTGGAATCCGACTACTCAAGATGAACATAGTGAACATCTCAGTGGACATTTTTCCTGTTTATTTTGTCAAGGCTGAGCCTGCCAGAAAAGGTGCCTTCCCTCACCGCCTCCATCTCCTCACCTCTTTTCTCCTCAGTCTGAAGAGACTGGCCTTCCCCTCCGCTACCCCATCTTCCTGGGCAAGGTAAAACAAAAAAAATACCTCCTTTGCCAAATTCAGTGGATAATTTATTTTAATGGAGCTCTCTACTGCTCTTAAATTTACTCCTTCTGGTAGTTCAACTTGCTTAGTTTATAAAATGTTGGTCTCTCCCGATTCTCCTTGAATCTCTCTGATGCCCAGGGCCTTTTTATCCACTGCCCACATTTCAAAACAGGAACACAGCTCCATCTCTGACCAAATATTCTTCTCTCTCTGCAGGCTTTCTCCTTGGGCAGTCTAAAGCAAATTTTCAATTCAAATCCTTATTTCCAGCCTTGACCAGTTCAGTTCAACTTGAGTGCTACTGCCTGTGGGTATATATCCGCTCAGCAGACAATAGAACATTGTTGGAAAGAACAAGGGCTTTGGGGTAAGGTATGTCTGGGTTTAAACACCCAGACCTGCTCTCTCTTTTAAATCTGTTCATTTATTTAATTGGAGGGTAATTACTTTACAACATTGTGATGGTTTTTGCCGTATATCAACATGAATCAGCCATAGGTATACATGTGTTCCCCCCATCCTGAACCCCCCACCCACCTCTCTCCCTACCTCATCCCTCCCGGTTGTCACAGACACTGGCCCTGGGTGCCCTGCTTCATGAATCGAACTTGCACTGGTCAACTATTTTACATATGGTAATATACATATTTCAGTGCTATTCTCTCAAGTCATCCTACCCGCTCCTTCTTCCACTGAGTCCAGAAGTCTGCTTTTTACATCTGTGTCTCCTTTGTTGTCCTTGTACGTAGAATCATCGGTGCATCCTTCTAGATTTTATTTATATGCTTTAATATACAGTATTTTTCTTTCTCTTTCTGACTTACTTCATTCTGTATAATAAGTTCTAGCTTCATCCATCTCATTAGAACTGACTCAAATACACTCCTTTTTATAGCTGAGTAGTATCCCATTATGTATATGTACCATAACTTCCTTAATCCATTCATCTCCGTATGCACACCTAGGTTGCTTCCATGTCCTAGCAGTTGTAAATAGTGCTGCAATAAACACTGGAGTACATCTGTCTCTGTCAATACTCCTTTCCTCGGTGTGTATGCTGAGCAGTAGAATTCCTGGCAGTTCTTTTCCCAGTGTTTTAAGGAATCTCCACACTGTTCTCCATTTGCTGTACTAGTTTGCATCCCACCAACAGTGTAAGAGGGTTCCCTTTTCTCCACACCCTCTCCAGCATTTATTGTTTGTAGACTTTTTGTTGATGGCCATTCTTACTGGCGTGAGATGGTACCTCACTGTGGTTTTGATTTGCATTTTTCTTATAATAAGTGATGTGGATCTTTCTTATATTTATTAGCCATCTGTATATCTTCTTTGGAGAAATATAGATCTTTTGCCCACTTTTTGACTGGGTTGTTCATTTTTCTGGTATTGAGTTGCATGTGCTGCTTGTATATTTTGGAGATTAATTCTTTGTCAGTTGTTTCATTTGCTATTATTTTCTCCCATTCTGAGGGCTGTCCTTTCACCTTGTTTATAGTTTCCTTTGTTGTGCAAAAGCTTTTAAGTTTAATTAGGTCCCATTTGCTTATTTTTGTTTTTATTTCCATTCCTCTGGGAGGTGGGTCATAAAGGATCTTGCTATGTTTATGTCAGAGAGTGTTCTACCTATGTTTTCCTCTAAGAGTTTTATAGTTTCTGGTCTTATATTTAGGTCTTTAACCCATTTTGAGTTTATTATTGTGTATGGTGTTAGAAAATGTTCTAGTTTCATTCTATTTCAAGTAGTTGACCAGTTTTCCCAGCACCACTTGTTGAAGAGATTGTCTTTTCTGCATTGTATATTTTTGCATCCTTTGTCAAAGATAAGGTGTCCATAGTGCATGGATTAATCTCTGGACTTTCTATTTTGTTCTATTGATCTATCTTTACTAGTTGTGTAATTAATGGAAAATGATTTACTGTCCCTATCACTCAATTTACTCATTTTCAAAATGAGTATAGCAATATTAATTCCCTTATATGGATGTTTTATGGATTAAATTAAATAGTGCATGTGAAGCACCAGTATAAAGCAAATGCTCAATAGATTTAGTCACTATTTTTTTAAATATTTATTTTAATGTAATTTATTTACTTGGTTATGCTGTGTCTTAGTTGTGGTGGGATCTAGTTCCTTGACCAAGGATTGAACCCAGGTCCCCTGCATTGGGAGCTTGGAGTCTTAGCCACTGGACCACTAAGGAAGTTCTATCACCATTGTTGTTATGTCCCAAATTCAACATACCTAAAACTGAAGTCAGTGAATTCCATTACCCTTATCCAATACCCCAAGCCAGAGACATAAACTGAATCACTTTGCTGTATACCTGAAAATAACACAATATTGTAAAGCAACTATACTTCAATAAAAAATATACTAATCATACACACACACACAAAATGACATGTAGATTCTTGGATCTCGCCCTAGACTTATTAAGTTGGAATCTTCAGTAAAGAGGCTGGGAAATCTCTGTTTATTAGGATTTTCAGGTGATTTTTAGCAGAGCAGATTGGGAAACTTTATGCTCTTCCCTTCCTTCCCCACCAGTCACTGTCTCATGCCAATTATGGAGCCTGCCAGGCTCCTCCATCCATGGGATTCTCCAGGCAGGAATACTGGAAAGGGTTGCCATTTTCTCCTCCAGGGGATCTTTCCAACCCAGGGATTGAATCCAGGTCTACCGCATTGCAGGCACGTTCTTTACAGTCTGAGCCACCAGAGAAACCACACCAATTATTACTCAAGATTCAGGAAGCAACAGTTAGAACAGGACATGGAACAACAGACTGGTTCCAAATAGGAAAAGGAGTACGTGAAGGCTGTATATTGTCACCCTGCTTCTTTAACTTATATGCAGAGTACATCATGAGAAATGCTGGGCTGGAAGAAGCACAAGCTGGAATCAAGATTGCCGGGAGAAATATCAATAACCTCAGATCTGGAGATGACACCACTCTTATGACAGAAAGTGAAGAGGAACTAAAAAGCCTCTTGATGAAAGTGAAAGAGGAGAGTGAAAAAGTTGGCTTAAAGCTCAACATTCAGAAAACAAAGATCATGGCATCTGGTCCCATCACTTCATGGGAAATAGATGGGGAAACAGTGGAAACAGTGTCAGACTTTATTTTGGGGGGCTCCAAAATCACTGCAGATGGTGACTGCAGCCATGAAATTAAAAGACGCTTACTCCTTGGAAGAAAAGTTATGACCAACCTAGATAGCATATTTAAAAGCAGAGACATTACTTTGCCGACTAAGGTCCGTCTAGTCAAGGCTATGGTTTTTCCAGTGGTCATGTATGTGAGAGTTGGACTGTGAAGAAGGCTGAGCGCCGAAGAATTGATGCTTTTGATCTGTGGTGTTGGAGAAGACTCTTGAGAGTCCCTTGGACTGCCAGGAGATCCAACCAGTCCATTCTGAAGGAGATCAACCCTGGCATTTCTTTGGAAGGAATGATGCTAAAGCTGAAACTCCAGTACTTTGGCCACCTCATGCGAAGAAATGACTCATTGGAAAAGACTCTGATGCTGGGAGGAATTGGGGGCAGGAGGAGAAGGGGACGACAGAGGATGAGATGGCTGGATGGCATCACTGACTCGATGGACGCGAGTCTGAGTGAACTCTGGGAGTTGGTGATGGACAGGGAGGCCTGGCGTGCTGCGATTCATGGTGTCTCAAAGAGTCAGATACGACTGAGCAACTGAACTGAACTGAACTGAATTCTTGAATTGACCCCCTCCTCTTCATCACTACTGCCTGAAACTAGTCTGGGGTCAACCTTATTCCTGATAGATGTGCCACTGAGTTGATTGCAAGTGGTTATCAAGGGTTCTCTTTCTTTCTCACCCAGACTCTCAGCACAGCCCCTCCTTCCAGGAACTAGCACCACTTTGACCCTGAGGCCCAGTTTGGAACCTTTCTCCCTTTCTGAGCCAAGTCCCTGTCCCCATACAATGCACCCCACCAACTGAGGTCCTGTAAAGCAAGGATGGACTTGTTAGTATCAGGCCACCTTGCCCACTGACCTTCAGCTAGGTAACTGCCTCCTGACCTTCAGCTAGGTAACTGCCCCAGAGTCTACACAGTTCACTCAGGGCTGCCTGCCTGTTTAGACAATCTCAGATGCAACCCTCATCCCAGGCTGCCTTCAAGATCAGTTGTTGCAGTCTTTTTTTCTGTGCCAGGTGTCTTCCCCATCAACTAGTGGACTAGCCAACTGTCTCATCCTCATTGAACTAATCCTTTAGATATACTAATCCTTAGATATATAGTGAGAAGAATATAGATAAGAATTTAGATATAATAGAATTTCTGTTGAGAAGAGAAACACACTGTATTTATACATATAAAAATAGTAAATAAAATTCCATTGCTCTCAGAGATACATCAGTATGTAAAGTGGTTACCAATGGGTGATGGGATTTCACACATTTTATATATTGGCTGGTTATTTATTTTTTAGTTAAAACTAATGCATGAATAAAGGAAATCAGGTGGCGGATTGAAATGCTGTCTACATGCTTGCCCTCTTGGATTTTCCTGTCTCCCATTCCCCACCCCCATTTTCAGCTAAGAACTCAGTTCAGTTCAGTCGCTCAGTCATATCCTGCTCTTGGTGAGCCCATGGACTGCAGCATGCCAAGCCTCCCTGTCCATCACCAACTCCTGGAGCTTGCTCAAACTCATGTCCATCGAGTCGGTGATGCCATCCAACCATCTCATCCTCTGTTGTCCCCTTCTCCTACTGCCTTCAACCTTTCCCAGCATCAGGGTTTTTTCCAATGAGCCAGTTCTTCACATCAGGTGGTCAAAGTATTGAAGTTTCAGCTTCAGCATCAGTCCTTCCAATGAATATTCAGGACTGATTTCCTTTAGGATTGACTGGCTGATCTCCTTGCAGTCCAAGGGACTCTCAAGAGTCTTCTCCAACACCATAATACAAAAGCATCAATTCTTCAGCATTCAAGGTTTCTTTATAGTCCAACTCTCACATCCATACATGACTACTGAAAAAAAAACAGCTTTGACTAGACAAGACTTTTGTCAGCAAAGTAATATCTCTGCTTTTTTATTTCCTGTCTTGGTTTGTCATAGCTTTTCTTCCAAGGAGCAGCTGTCTTTTAATTTCATGGCTGCAATCACCATCTGCAGTGATTTTGGCACCCAAGAAAATAACATCTGACACTGTTTCCATTGTTTCCCCATCTATTTGCCACGAAATGATGGGACCATATGCCATGGTCTTTGTTTTTTGAATGTTGACTTTTAAGCCAGATTTTTCACTCTCTTTCACTTTCATCAAGAGGCTCTTTAGTTCTTCTTCACTTTCTGCCATAAGGGTGGTGTCATCTTCATGTCTGAGGTTATTGATATTTCTCCTGGCAATCTTCATTCCAGCTTGTGCTTCATCTAGCCTGGCATTTTACATAATGTACTCTGCATATAAGTTAAATAAGCAGGTGACAATATACAGCCTTGACTATTCCTTTCCCAATTTGGAACCGGTCTGTTGTTCCATGTCCAGTTCTAATTGTTGCTTCTTGACCTTCATACAGATTTCTCAGGAGGTGGATTGGGTGGTCTGGTATTCCCATCTCTTTCAGAATGTTTCACAGTTTGTTGTGATCCACACAGTCAAAGGCTTTGGTGTAGTCAATGAAGCAGAAATAGATGGGGTTTTGTTTTTTTTTTAATTCTCTTGCTTTTTCTATGATCCAGTGGATGTTGGCAATTTGATCTCTAGTTCCTCTATCTTTTCTAAATCCAGCTTGAACATCTGGAAGGTCTCAGTTAATGTACGGTTGGAGCGTTGCTTGGAGAATTTTGAGCATTCCTTTGCTAGTGTGTGAAATGAGTGCAACTGTGCAGTAGTTTGAAAATTCTTTGGCATTGCCTTTCTTTGGGACTGGAATGAAAACTGACCTTTTCCAGTTCAGTGGCCACTGCTAAGTTTTCCAAATTTGCTGGCATGTTTGATGCAGCACCTTCACAACATCATCTTTTAAGATTTTGAAATAGCTCAACAGGAATTCCATTACTTCCACTAGCTTTGCTCATAGTGATGCTTCCTAAGGCCCACTTGACTTTACATTCCAGGATGTCTGGCTCTAGATGAGTGGTCACATCACTGTGGTTATCTGGGTCATTAAGGTACTTTTTGTGTAGTTCTTCTGTGCATTCTTGTCACCTCTTCTTAATATCTTCTGCTTCTGTTAGGTCCATATCATTTCTGTTCATTGTGCCCATCTTTGCATGAAATGTTCCTTTGGTATTTCTAATTTTCTTGAAGAGATCTCTAGTCTTTCCCATTCTACTGTTTTCCTCTATGTCTTTGCATCGATCACTGAGGAAAGCTTTCTTATCTCTCTTTGCTATTCTTTGGAACTCTGCATCCAGATGGGTATATCTTTCCTTTTCTCCTTTGCCTTAGCTTCTCTTCTTTTCTCAGGTACTTGTAAGGCCTCCTGAGACCACCATTTTGCCTTTTTGCATTTCCTTTCCTTGGGGATGGTCTTCATCACTGCCTCCTGTACAGTGTCACGGACCTCCATCCATAGTTCTTCAGGGACTCTGTCTATCAGATCTCATCCGTTGAATCTGTCACTTCCACTGAATAAGTGTAAGGCTTCATAATTCCTGACTCAGGAAGTTTGGACAAAGATATCTACTTCTGGTAACTGAAAAACTCAAGAGGATAAGATTATGTCAGGTCAGTGCTTCTCAAAATTCTGTGTGCAATGAGTCACAGGATATCATGCCAAAACCCAAATTGCTGGGGTTTCTTTATTGTTTTAATTTATTTATTTTGTTTTTGTCTGAGCTGGGTCTTCCTCGCTGCTGAAAGACTGTCTCTAGTGGAGGTCCTTGGGCTTCTCATTGCAGTGGCTTCTCTTGTTGTGGAGCACAGGCTGTAGGCACGTGGGCTTCAGCAGATGTGGCGCTCAGGCTCTGGTGCACCGGCTCCATAGCTGTGGCCCGCGGGCTGAGCTGCTCTGCCACACGTGGAATCTTCCTGGGCTAGAGATCAAGCCTGTGTCGCCTGCATTGGCAGGCTGATTCTTATCCACTGTACCACCAAGGACGTTCACATTGCTGGGTTTTAATAGAGGGAGGGGGAAGAATATACATATATGTAGGTTTCTTTCTATATCTGGCAGCACAACAGGGAATGACCAGGAATGGCAAGAAATGGTGGGGGCGGCACTTAGGCTTTTGGCCATGTACTTTTTCATATTCACATATATCAGGTGAGTAATTTTACCTCAAAAATAAAATAATTTATAATATATGTATATAAATATATAAATAATTGAGCAGCTTGGATCTTTAGAAACACTGACTCTGGCCAATTTTGTCATTTAACTTAGTCATATAAAAGATTTTAGTTTTTTTCTTTCCCACAGACTAGGTCTGTAACTTTGGTAAACAGCAGATTGTAGCACAAGTAATTCGTGAACTCCTGGGTGGGGGTCATGAGAAGGGAATTTTTAGCCATGAATTTAAAACAGCGAATGCACACTACAAGCTTCTTGCAAGTACTTGAGTGTTTAAAATGTGATCCTTATGATCTTTTGTCATGAGAATTGATCTCGGGTACAAACTGTTAGAAAATTGCATTTCCTTTGTGGTGGGAAAGGATTGCTAACAAAACTGATTCATAACTATTAGCATGCTCTTGAATGACAAGATCATTATGAATTCAGAGCAAAACACTGCTTCTTGGTCTCTCCTGTCTTTTAAGAGCTTATTGAGATATAATTGGCAAATAATAAGCTGCATATATTTAAAGTGTACAATTTGATAAGTCTTGACACATGTATACACCCACGGAGCCATCACCACAATCAAGATAAGAAACATTTCCATTACTTCGAAGTCTATTTGGGTTCCTTGTAGTCCTTGCCTCTCACCCCTTCCCTGCATCTCTCACTCACAACTACCGATCTGTTTTCTGTTCTCATATTAGTTTGCATTTTATAGAATTTTATACAAATGGTTTGCACAGTATGTACACTTTAAAAATCTGTCTTCTTTAATTCAGGTCATGGTTTTGAGATCCAAAAACTGGGTGTATTAAGAGTTAATTCCTATCTGTTGCTAAATGGTAGGTATTAGTGAGAGCAAGCCTCAATGTGTCTATCCATTCATCTGCTGATTGAACTGGGTTGTTTCTGACAAACCATTGATTGTATTTTATTTCCTCATAACCATCTACAGGTCATTCACTCTCCCCATTTTACAGATGAAAAAATGGAGACTTAGGCCAGGGAACTTGTCCAAGGTGCACACACTGTAGCTGGAACATAGAACCTTAAATGTTAGGATGTTTGAGCCGAATAAGACATTAGGACACCTTTTTTTCCCTTTAAATGACTATTTGATGTTGAGATTTGAATTGTGATCAGTAAGAAATAGGTTTTTTTCTTTATTCAGGGTAACATCAGCAGGTCTTACACTGACAGTTAAATACCGATATCCCTTTATTAAAATTCATTCTTAACGTGCTCTGGGAAATTTTCTGTGATGCTCTATCAACCTAAGGTGACCTCCCCCCCCCCATAAAACAGCAGTGTGCAGGACTGAATTGCACAGGGTCTCCAAGCCAGGAAACGGTGTGTTGAAGATTGAGCACGTCTGTAGCAAGTTGGGCATCCAAATCTCGCTGTTGTTGCCCTAACAAATGAGAGTCTTTATGCCAGTCCCAGATAAAGTCAGCTGTTTGAATTCCTTGGTGTAACGCAAGACCTGCCACCGCTGCTGTTGCAGGTACTGATGCGACTGCTAGAATCGAAGCAATGACCACACCAAACATACGTTGAGATCGGTGTAGCAAAGTCTGTACAGCAGTTACTAGATGAGAAACAGCAAAAGAATCTGACCACGGCCGAGTCAGATTTATAGGTAACCATACTTCTGTCCGAGCCTTAACAATTACTAACAAGAAATTGGAGTTATAGGCTCGTCTTTCAAATTCTTCCCACCAAGACTGATTTACACATTGAGTTAAATTACAATAGTCACATGACACAGACCCCACAGTATCATCCCACGTCCAATTTTCATATAACAATGCAAAAGGATATTTTACACATGCCATTGCAGAATAAGATCTATTAACATGCAAATTAACATGGAATGGACCCGAAGAGTCACCACTGTCCAAAGTATAGTTTCCTGACCAGATAGTGAGATTACCAGAAACTGCCCATAGTTTCCAAATATCTCCTTGAATGTGCGGATATCCTTGCAATTGTAATTGAGGAGGGACAAGTGCAAATTGCTGCCATTTAACTGTTTCATTACCATTGCCCATCAAAGTGCTATTTGCACGATGCCATCTAAGAGATTTATTTGACCATTTTTCTAAGAATTTCCCATGATCTAGACTCCAATCTACAGTGATGGCCCCAGAATAATTCATGACTTTAAAGGGTCGATGACCTCGGCAACATTCCCATTCCAAAGATTCTAGAGAAGGAACAAAAAAGTTACAGGTGTTTTTCACTTTGAATGTCTATCAGTTCTGTCAAGGTGTTAAATCCCCTGGTGGAAACAAGCACAGTAAAAGTAGCAAAATGGTAATTATTATACTTTACCCCCCATGTATTATAGGAATGATGAGGATGTTCCTTGGTGGACAGACAAAAGGGGTGTCCTTCTATACACAAAGGAATACCTTCCACAGCAATGGTCAAATTACTAATATTATATTGTTGTTTATGATGAGATAGTTGTTCTATTCCCCCACAAGCTGGCGGGGGAAAGAAGGCAGTCTCATTAGTACATACCTGCACTTCTGGTTCCCCCCAGGAAACTGCTCTTACTAATGGGGGATTAGGTATATATGCCCAATATGTATGATTACTTGCCGATACACCGATTACCTGACATGTCACCACCGCCATCATGGCAAGCAAAAGATTGGTAGGGTTCAGAGGTTGCCCCGCCTTCATTAACGTCTTCTCTGCTTCCTGGGCCAACCTCTTCATTTGGCCCCATGTAGGAGGTGTTGCTTCCCTTGTACGGAAAGTAAAGCTTCTCTGCATAGTAAGGTCTTCGAATTTTTGAACAGAGGGATCAGCCATTGTTGATTTTGATTAATCTTGCTGGGGTCCAAAACCTGTAATTATCAACAGAAATGAAAGCATACCCTCGTCCCAAATATATTAATGATGCTGGGATCCAACCTTTCTCTTTATCTTTATACCAAATAGGCGTATTCAAGATCTTCTTATCCTCTTCTTTCCCTTGAAAATGCAATTCTGCTGCTGATACATTTCCCTTGCTCCAAACATTCAAAAAATTTAGGGTAAGTAAGGTTTTATTCAGAATGTCTTTAGGTTTCATAAATCTCTCTTGTTCCCCCTTTTTTATTTTTTCAAGATATTCACGTAAGGTACGATTAGCTCTTTCAATGATAGCTTGCCCTTGACTATTATAAGGAATACCAAAAGTATGAGTTATATGGTATTGAGATAAAAAGTGAGCTAATTTTGTGGATTGGTAGGCAGGTGCGTTATCAGTTTTCAATTCAATTGGTAATCCCATAACTGCAAAACAAGATAACAAATGAATAATAACAGCGTCAGCCTTTTCAGAATGTAATGCAGTGGCCCATTGAAAATGTGTGCAAGTATCTATAGTATGATGCACACATTTTTGTTTTCCGAAAGAAGAAACGTAAATTACATCCATTTGCCATATCTGATTTGCTTGTTGTCCTCTCATGTTGACACCTGGTGGGGTAAATGGCAAAGCAAAGGGTGCACATATGGAACAAGAACGAACAATATTCTGAGCTTGTTTTCGAGTAATAGCATAAGATTTTTGTAATCCTTTAGAGTTGGTATGCTGTAAGAGATGTTCTTGTTTTGCTGCTTCTATAGGATAAAGTAAGGCATCAATTGTAGCATTTCCGAATGATCAGGGTCCAGGAAGGGCAGAATGTGCACGAATGTGAGTAAAGAAAATTAACTCTGAACCTTGCAAGAGTGATTGTTGCACTTGGTAAAACAATTTGTCAATAGCTGTTTTAAGGGTCAGTGGAAGGGAGACATGGGGAAGCTGTAGGCAAGAGAGAACAGCATATCGAGAATCTGAAACAATGTTAATAGGAAGTTGGGGAAAATCTTGTAAAACTAGATAGACAGCCTGTACAATTCAGTGGGTTGTACAGAAGAAAATGAGTGGGGAAGAACCTTGGAACTGTCCTGGGTCCAATATCCAGCAGTATTTTTATTTGCATCTGTAAAAATAGTGGGTCCTTTAACTGGAACATCTGAAATTGGGGAATGAGATATAATAGCGTTAGTCCGGAGAAAATCAATCAACTTAGATGATGGATAATGATTAGAAAACAAACCAGGATACGAGGCAAGAGAAATTTGCCAGTTTTCACTAAATTGTAAACATAGAGATATTTGAGCAGTTGTTAACTGAGTAACAATCTGGTGTGGTTCACATCCTGACAATTGTAAAATACGATGGCGACCTTTCTGTATAAGGAAGGCTAATTTATCCATATATGTAGTCAATTTTTTGGAAAAACTGTTAGGTTAAAAAAAACCCATTCTATTAATCCTTTTTCTTGAGCAATTACACCAGATGGAGAATAAGGGGTGTGAAATATTATAAACGAAATAGGTTGAGATGCATGTAAGTCAGTCAGAAAGGCGTCATTTAATCATTGCTCAACAAATTGAAGTTCCTGTAAAGCCAATGGGGTTAAGGTCCGGGGGCTATCCAGAGCTGTATCTCCTTCTAAAGTAGAAAACAAATGTCGTAATTGATAAGTAGGAATCCCAAGTACCGGGCGTAGCCAATTAATATCTCCCAACAACTTTTGAAACTCATTTAAGGTTTTGAGATGGTCTTTTCTAATCTGCAACTTTTGAGGCCTTATTCTATGTTGTTCCAATATTGTCCCTAAATACCAAATGGGAAAGTCCTTTTGAATTGTTTCCGGGGCTATTTGCAAATTGTATAGTCTTAAAGCCTCCTGTACTTTTAAGAAGAATTCATCACGCTCAGCAATACTAGGAGCTGCTAATAGGAGATCATCCATATAATGATATAGAATATAATTGGGGTATGCTTGATGGAGGGATTGTAAAGAGCGAGCTACAAATTCTTGGCATAAGGTAGGACTATTTATCATTCCTTGTGGTAAGACTGTCCATTGATAACATTTAACAGGCTGAGCATGATTAAGAACAGGAACTGTAAAAGCAAATTTATCTCTATCTTGCAATTGTAGGGGAATGGTAAAAAAAAACAGTCTTTAAGATCTAGCACCATTAAGGACCAATTTTGAGGAATAAGAGCTGGAGAGGGGAGTCCTAATTGTAATGCTCCCATAGGTTCAATACATTTATTAACTTCTCGTAAATCAGTTAACATTCTCCATTTTCCAGATTTCTTTTTTATAACAAAAACAGGAGAATTCCAGGGGGAGTTAGAGGGCTCTATATGACCAAGTTGGAGTTGTTCTTGTACTAATTGTTCTAATGCTTCGAGCTTCATTTGTGGTAATGGCCACTGCTCAACCCATTTTGGAGTATTAGTTAACCATTTTAATGGGAGTGCTCGAGGAATTTGAGCAGTGGCTACTAGTTTTCCAATGGAATGGTTACAGAAGCCCCCAAAGGAGAGAGAAGATCTCTTCCCCATATATTAATAGGTATGTTTACAATATAAAAAGTAACAAACACTGATCTTCCATTATGGAATTGGCATTGTAAGGGATGGGTACTCTTCCAGACATCTGCAATGGAGCCCAGTCCCGTCAGCATTAAAGGGCTTTTTTCTTTTTCCCAATCTTGGGGCCATTGTTGAGAAGAAATGACTGAAACATCTGCCTCTGTGTCTACTAGTCCCTCAAAGTGGTTTTCCTGTATAACCAAGGAGAGAACAGGGCGAGAATCTTTGATAAGCATTTCCCAAAATATATGTCGCCCAGTACTTCCAAATCCTCCTGTTTGTTCATTAGGAAGAGCCAAAAAGGGGTGATAAGGTAGGAGAAGTAATTGACCAATACGCTCCCCAGCCAACAATGAAAGTGTGGTGGAAGTAGAGACCATAATTAAAATTTCCCCAACATAGTCAGAGTCTATTACCCCAGGAATTATGGTCAGACCTCTCAAAGCTGCGCTGCTGCGGCCTAATATCAAGCCAAAAGTGCCCTTAGGCAATGGTCCAAATACATTTGTTCTTAATTTATAAATGCCTCCTCCTGGTGACAAAAGAACATTATCAGCTAGTGGCAAATCAGCAGCAGCACTCCCTGAAGTAGCAGACCGTAAGTCCGAAATCATCATCTGAGGTCCTTTTAATGGGGCATCGACTCATAAAGGTTGCTGGGAGGGAACAGGGTTGGGGCAGATGGGATGGCAAGAGGGCAAGGAGAAGTTGCCGGTATTGTCCCTGGGCCCCAAGGACTCAGGCCCGCAGGATAGTGTCCCAGTATCAGGTTGCCCATTTTATCTGTTTTAGATTTGCATTCATTAGTCCAATGAAGCCCCTTTCCGTACCGTCGGCAAGGTCCAGGAGGAGTCTTATTCTTCCCAGCAAAAGATCTGTCTTTAGGAATTGCACCTTGATCAGCTTTGAATTTCCGACACTCTCTTTTCATATGACCAGGTTTTCCACAATGGAAGCAGTTACCTCCCTTTTGTGGTCTCATAAGTTTGGCCAAGGCTGTAGCAAAGACATTAGCCTGATGCTCAGTTCCTCCTACTCCCGAGTAGGCTCTGATATACTCAGCCATAGATGCACCCTGTCCCTTTAATGGTCCCAGTATACGCTTGCATTCAGGATTTGCATTTTCAAACGCTAAAGTTTGTAATAATATCTCTGAAATTTCATCCCTCCCTACAGCCCGTTCCACAGCCACCGTCAATCTTGCTAGAAAATCAGTATAAGGCTCACTGGGGCCCTGCATTGTTTTAACAAAGGAGGGCTGGGCGTGGCCAGTAGGCACCACACGGCGCCATGCTCGTAAAAAAACCTGGCGGACTTGTTGTAAGTCCTGATCAGAGTATTGAGCCTGTTCTCTTAAAGCCCGATAAGGGCCCTCTCCCATCAGCTCGTCCTCGAGAGGACCAGGGGGATTCTGTCCCTCATTAATCCGAGCCTGCTTTCTAGCTTCTTCTTCCCACCAGCTACGAAGTTGCAACCATTGAGAACCCTCCAAGACAGCTTGGGCAATAGATTCCCAATCTAACGGAATGATTAATTTGCCCTTTCCCAATGAATCCAGCATAGCCAAAACAAAAGGAGATTGAGGACCGTACTGCGCCACTGCAGCCTTAAGATCTTTAAAAAATTTATATTCCAAAGGAGGATATTGAACATTTATCACACTGTCATTTTGCTGTCTCTGGATGGGAAATAATTGCGGAGGATCAACAAAGCCATTAGGGAGAGCAGACAAGTCATCATCATGAAGCATAGACAAAGGAAAGGAGAACAGACAATGTTCCCTGCCCACATCCGCCGATCAACCGCAGTGGGGAAAACAGAAGCACAAGGAGGGGCAGAAGGTGTGGATTTCTTCCCCTCCTTATGGGATTTCCACCACTCCTGAAATAAATGGGTCATTTCTTTAGCCTCTTTGCCTTCCTCTGACGAAACCGAAGAAGCCTCCGAATCTGATTCTGAACTATCAGATGTTTCACCATTTACAGGAGGAGGCTCATCTGCATCTTTGCCTTCAGGCGGTGCAGAAGCCCCAACACCGTCTAACATATCCTCATAAATTATTTCTCCCTTCCTGAAGCATTAGATTTAGTTTCATTAATAGCAGAGAGCAAGGTCAAAGCCTGTGTTATAGCACTACACAAAGTCCATAACTTCAAAGGGATCACATTACTCTTCTGATGTTGCTTTCTCAATTCCTTTTGAATTATTTTCCATTCCTTCAAGTTTAATTGTAACTTAGTTGGATATTGAAACCAATGACAATATTTCTCCACCAAGCGAAAGAGCTCACTCAGTCGATGAGTCGAGGCTTTAACGCCTATGGAGTGGAGAAGTCCTTGGACTAACTCCATGTATTGTGTCCGTAATGATGATGATGAATTCCCCATGATTTAAAAGTTCCCCTGCCAGAGTGAGGAATTCGTCATGAATTTTCTGAAAGTTCCCCTGCTATGGATTTAAAATCCCACCGGGGTTACTCACCCTTTCGGTCTCACTCGCCCTTTGTTCCTTTGCTAGCCCCACATTGGGCGCCAGATGTTGTGAGCGAAATGACACAAAGACAAGACACACACGAAAGACAAAGACACAACTCGGGCTGGAGGAAAAGACTGCGCAAAACTAATTGCGGTTCATTTTTATAAGCCCCCTAGGCAGAATTCCAGACTGCATGAATAAGTCTTTTTAGTACAGCACAGGTGCATACATGTTATCGTACAGCAAGGGGAGTGAAATCCCTGTCTACTGCAAAGTCTGTCCAAGGCCCTTTCCTTCTTCTTATCCCAAGAAGGGAATGCTTTCTCATTTGCAAGGGACCATTAAACTCAAGGCTGTGTCCAGACTCCTTGGCAGAATGCCTCGTTTGCAAGCACATCTCTGTGACTCTATTGCGGCTGCATTAACCCTTCAGAACTTAAATATTGTTATTATAAAAATTTGCCTCTACCTGAGATGCCTGACTGCCATAGCCTTTCCTGTCCCCCCTTGGCTCCTGGTTTTCCTGACCACCCAGGTCTGGATCAGGTGCCTTTCCCTGGGTATCCTGATTGTCCCCATCGTAGAACAGCCCTTACCAGGTCATGTGGGAGGGGACTGTTTGTGTCTGGTTCACAGTTGTATCTCAAGCCCTCAATTCATGTTTAGGGAATGAATGAATGAATTCTGAGGCAATAAGGTGAAAAACAAACCAACTGAGTATTCTAGAGTCAAGAAGATCCTTACCTACATTCTTTTCATTGATCTTCACCATAACTCTATGAGATAGGAATTATTCCCATTTTACAATCTCAAGAAGTTAAATGATGTTGTCACTCAATACTGGCAGAACCTTAAAACTCTTTTCTCAATATCAATCTATCCTTCCATAATATCACTCTTTCCTAATGCAGCGGCAATCATTGACTGATAATTATGTACTGTAACCAGAAACGGCTGTGTCTATTACCTTATTCAGTCTCCACAAACCACTCTAAGAAGTAGGGGAGGTCACTCATTTGCAGGTAAGGAAATGAGGATGATCAGAGAACTGACTTGTTAAAAAGTGCTGTAGTTTTGCAAAAATGAATAATCACTGTGAGCTGAGTAGATAGGAAGACTTTATGGTGAAAGAAGGATTGGAGTTGATGCTTGAAGGAATGGTAGTTTTTTAGATAGAATTAAAGCCATCAGAAATAGGGATTTCCAGTTGGAGAAAAGAGATAGGGCATGAGTGTTTGATGGTGAGGAGACAAGAGGATGAGAATGGAAGTTCAGATTAAGAGTTAGAAAAACATAATGACTGAGAAGTTGGTTGAGCCATTATCATGGAGAGACTGCAAAAAGAGTGTTTCAGAAGTTGCATACCAATGGGAATTGGAATAATTTTGTAGAAGCAACATGACAAAGGGTGTATTTGATTTTTTTCCTTTCCTTTTAAAATAGAATTTGTTTTTAAAAATTCTAACTTTTTTGCGTATTTCTTAAACTTTTTTTTTTCCTTGACAGGAATCATCTAGCCTAGAGTTCCCACTTTCTGAGAGACAGAAACCATGAGAAATGGAAAGTGCTGAGAACTTGAACTCTGCTATTTCAAGGTGGAGCAGGACATACCATTCCACTCTGTGAAGAAGACTTGCTGACTTTTTGTAGTTGAGAAAACACTGGAGTCCTGTGTGATTGGTGGAGTAAATCTTACTGCTCATGAGAGAAATTCTGTTTCCTTTACTCTCCTTAATCGCTTTCAAACTCAGCTCAGAAACTCTCAGCAAGGATCAGCAACGAGATCCCACGGTTGCTTTGTTTTCCCCTTTTATTTGGCTTTTCTTTCAAAACACTTTCTTTTCTTTTTTCAAACTGTAAACTTTTTATTTTGTAGTGGGATATGCCCCATGGCTCAGCTGGTAAAGAACCTGATTGCCAATGCAGGAAATGCAGGAGATCTCCTGAGACATGGGTTTGGTTCCTGAACTGGGAAGATTCCCTGGAGAAGGAAATAGCACCCACTCTAGCATTCTTGCCTGGAAAAATTCCATGGACAGAGGAGCCTGGCAGGTTACAGTCCTTGGGGTCACATATGCACACACACGGCAGATTAACAGTGTTGTGATGGTTTCACGTGAACAGCGAAGGGACTCAGCCATACATGTACATGTATGCATTCTCCCCCAAACCCCTGTCCCATCCAGACTGGCAAGTCACGTTGAGTAGAGTTCCACGTGCTATACAATAGGTCCTTGTTGGTTATCCATTTTGAATATAGCAGTGTGTATATGACCTTCCCAAACTCCCTGCCAATGTTTTCAAAATAGGGTTTCCGTGGGATTCTTACTTGATTTTCTTTTTCTTTCTTTTTTCCTTTCTTCATTTATTATTATTATTTTTTTAATTTTTGCTGTGCCGCAGGACATGCAGTATCTTAGTTCCCCAGTGAGGGATCGAACCTGCATCCCTTAGGTGGAAACTCAGAGTCTTAACCACTGGACTGCCAGGGAAGTCCCCTCTTGCCTGTTTTTCACTGGCATGCTTCCTCCCACTCTCCTTTCTTTCCACAGGAGACGGGACCCAGGAAAGGCAGACCTGCCCACTATCTGCTCTGTATTAACGAGGGGCTTTGGGGTCATGTGAACTACATCTTCTGCAAACTGAGAGGCCAGCCTTGGAGAGAAACAAAGTTTGTCAGGATTTCTCAGGCTCCTCTTGTGATAAAGCCATGTACCAGGGGAAGATTTTGGAGGAGGATGTTTTAAATGCAGAAGGCCTGAGAGCAAGTGGAGCTGAGTATTTGTGCTCCTGAGGCCTGATGTCCCTGGAGGGGCTCCCAGCTGGCTTGGACATCCAGAAATTTCAGTCCCTGTGCTTAGAATCTTTCCTGCAAGGAGACAGTATCCTAACTAGGGTACTATACAATTTATCATACAGACTAGGACACTTTTAAGAATAAAAGAGATTATCAGAATAATTAAAATAATATAGTTTTAGAAGTATTTTTGAATAACAAATTATTGAATTCATAAGATAGTAATGGTTCAGCTGGTAAAGAATCTGCCTGCAATGTGGGAGACCTAGATTCAATCCCTGGGTTGGGAAGATCCCCTGGAGAAGGGATAGGCTACCCATTCCCAGTATTCTGGCCTGGAGAATCCAAGGACTATATACTCCATGGGGTTGCAAAGGGTCAGACATTACTGAGAGACTTTCACTTCACACACTCAAAAACTATTTTCAAAAGTAAAAATACATGTTCATATGTATTAAAGATTAATTTGGTACATAGTAACATACTTTAAAGTTCTCTTTGATGTAATCTGTCTCTAATAATACATCATAGGTGTTTTTTTCTAAAGGCTATATTCTTTTCAATAAGGTCCCTTCATTTTTAATTTTTCATAAGATTTCCTAAAACCTTCAAATTTGCATTTTATAGTTAATTTGAATTGTTAGCAGTTTTTTTTTTCTGGTTATAATCTAAATTGAAAAGTTAGAAATTTTAAAGTCTGCATAATACCTGATAAGCTCAGAACAAAGTGAAAGAGTTTCAATTCTAATTTTATTTTATTTTTTGCATTAAAATATATAAATACTTAAAATCAAATATTTT
This sequence comes from Redunca redunca, assembly GCA_006410935.1. Taxonomy (NCBI): domain Eukaryota; kingdom Metazoa; phylum Chordata; class Mammalia; order Artiodactyla; family Bovidae; genus Redunca; species Redunca redunca. The sequence continues at coordinate 83,320 of SJYQ01006936.1, forward strand.
CATAGGAACTTTCTTTTTTTCTTCTTTAACTGTCAATTTTGCACCTTTGTATGACAAATATTTTCTAAAGGAAAAAAATCATCAAAAATTCTCTGTCATGATTCTTTTGAGTNCTCTTATTGAATACTTTGAATAAGCACTTCCAACTGATTTTATACAAAACGTTGCAAAATTTAAATAATATACTTACAAAACTGTTCAATGTAATTATAAGACACTTATGTTGAGTTAGAAATTTGTTCTTGAAAGACTCAAATGTTGCTAAAAGCTAACTAATTTAAATGGAGCAAAAAAAGTGAATTTATATGCCACCTTACCTAAGCATTTTCTTGCTTCAACATCAGTGTTGCCATGAAAATTATGTAGCTCAGTTATTCTATCTTTATATTTATAAAAATATTCATAAATTTTGATAACACAGTTTTTATTATAATTGGTAGAGTATCACAGCTTGTTTGAGCACAATTATGAATCAGCTGTATAGAAATCAATTCCAGTACATTTTTGTCCCATGGCACTGTTTTTTCCCCCATAGTTCTGAACACTACCAAAATTTGTAAACATATAATGACTGCAAAAACAAGTAATTTAATCCTTAGTGTTGCACTTTGTAACTGAATTTACAGTAATAGCATTCAAAATAATTTCAGGCATTTTGCTTTAAACAAAATAAAATCCTGAAAGTTTTACTTTGATTCCATGAAAAAAATTTTGGAAGTTTTTAACTATTGCTAGAACTCATGTGATTTTTTGGTGACACCAGATGACACAGATACAAAATTGGCATCATTTAATTGTTTGGCTGGATCATCGAAAAAGCAAGAGAGTCCCAGAAAACATCTACTTCTGCTTTATTGACTATGCCAAAGCCTTTGACTGTGTGGATCACAATAAACTGTGGAAAATTCTGAAAGAGATGGGAATACCAGACCACTTGACCTGCCTCTTGAGAAACCTGTATGCAGGTCAGGAAGCAACAGTTAGAACTGGACATGGAACAACAGACTGGCTCCAAATAAGAAAAGGAGTACATCAAGGCTGTATATTGTCACCCTGCTTATTAAACTTATATGCAGAGTACATCATGAGAACTGCTGGCCTGAGTGAAGCACAAGCTGGAATCAAGATTGCTGGGAGAACTATCAATAACCTCAGATATGCAGATGACAACACCCTTATGGCAGAAAGTGAAGAGGAACTAAAAAGCCTCTTGATGAAAGTGAAAGAGGAGAGTGAAAAAGTTGGCTTAAATCTCAACATTCAGAAAACGAAAATCATGGCATCCGGTCCCATTACTTCATAGCAAATAAATGGGGAAGCAGTGGAAACAGTGGCTGACTTTATTTTTGGGGGCTCCAAAATCATTGCAGATGGTGACTGCAGCCATGAAATTAAAAGACGCTTACTCCTTGGAAGGAGAGTTATGAACAACCTAGACAGCATATTAAAAAGCAGAGACATCACTTTGTCAACAAAGGTCTGTCTAGTCAAGGCTATGGTTTTCCCAGTGGTCATGTATAGATGTGAGAGTTGGACTATAAAGAAAGCTGAGTGCAGAAGAATTGATGCTTTTGAACTGTGGCTTTGGAGAAGACTCTTGAGAGTCCTTGGACTGAAAGGAGATCCAACCAGTCCATACTAAAGGAGATCAGTACTGAGTGTTCTTTGGAAAGACTAATGTTGAAGCTGAAACTCCAATACTTTGCCCACCTGATTCGAAGAACTGACTCATTGGAAAAGACCCTGGTGCTGGGACAGACTGAAGGCAGGAGGAGAAGGGGATGACAGGATGAGATGACTGGATGGCATCACTGACTCAATGGACATGAGTTTGAGTAAACTCTGGGAGTTGGTGATGGACAGGGAGGCCTGGTGTGCTGCAGTTCATGGGGTGGCAGAGTCGGACATGACTGAGTGACTGAACTGAACTGAATAGTTTGGCAAGTTCTTGCTTATGTTAATATAGTCAAAATATTATCAGCTATCTCTTTACACATGTATGTATATAAAGAACCTTGGAATTAAAAAAGGAGAAAATTAAAATAGAAAAAGATCATTGCTGCTGCTGCTAAGTCGCTTCAGTTGTGTCTGACTCTGTGCGACCCCATAGACGGCAGCCCACCAGGCTCCTCCGTTCATGGGATTTTCCAGGCAAGAGTACTGGAGTGGGTTGCCATTGCCTTCTTTGAAAGGTCACTGGAGCTACATCAAAAGACATGCTTCAAAACGGCTTGTACAAATACACCTTCTGAAGCTGCACCTGCTTAACTCTTGTATTCAGTCCTAGTCTTTTTAAATTATTAACTTTTGAAGCAGCCTCTGGTGCTTTATTAGATTTGTAGCTCCTTATTTTCCAGTGGTCAATGATTTCACTGTGGGTCCCATTGTGGGTCATAAATGTGTACATTTTGTGCAAATTTTGCTCTCATAATTAACTTCCTTGAAAGATGGAAGTTCTGTGTTTCAGTTTTCAGTAAACTCATACTTTTACATCTTCGAGGTCATTGCTCTTGAATGGGTTTCTTGAAAAATAAAAAAACATTGTCAAACAATAAAATAAACAGTTGTGCATTTACATCATTCAATAAATGGCAAAGCCTCTATAGGTTCAGACTACACAGCTCTACAGCAGGACTGCTCGTGGTCTATTTCCTGGGCATAATTATCTAACCCATAACTCTACATGTTTTCCATCGACATGATGCTTGGTGACTGTGCATTACAGAGAATGTCACAAGATGACACACTAAGTGGCTGGCAAGGTCAACACCATGGAATATTAGACTCACCATGGCCTGAGACCTTTTGTCCCTAGCAGCTTGTGACTACCTCATTTTATCAGTGAGGGCCCTCCATGGTGGCAAGGAAGCATTAACTATCTTGCTTCTGGAAAGAATTGGGAAAAGAAAAATGAGACGTTGCTGGTTTCTTTCAGATTTTCCATATGTTAAAGTGAAAACAACATTGCACAGCCATCCCATATACTATTCAAATGTCCACCCAATCCATTCTGGCTTATTTTGACATAGCTACTAATAAAAACACGATTAAAAATCGAAGTGTCTGAGGCAAATGCTTACACCAAAAGGATGCTGAGAATAGAATTGTAAACTGGGACTCTTCTGAACAAACTGGGATATATAATCACCCTTGGTAAGTATCAGTTGCTCAGTCATTTCTGACTGTCTGCGACCCCATGGACTGTATCCCACCAGGCTCCTCTGTTAATGGAATTCTCCAGGCAAGCATACCGGAGTGGGTAACTATTCCCTTCTTCAGGGGCGTCCTCCCAACCCAAGGATCAAACCTGTGTCTCCTGCATTGCAGACAGATTCTTTACCATCTGAGCCACAACAGAAGCTTCTTAAACCATGATGTTAATTTATAGTGTTGATCACTCAGTCATGTTCAATTCTTTGCAACCCTGTGGACTGTAGCCCGCCAGGCTCCTCTGTCCATGGGATTTCCCAGGCAAGAATACTGGAGTGGGTTGCCATTCCCTTCTCCAGAGCATCTTCCCAATCCAGAGACTGAAACCGGGTGTCCTGTATTGCAGGCAGATTCTTTACTGTCTGAGCCACGAGGAAAACCCAATAATCACCCGTAACCTCAATCATTTCTTTCTTTTTTTGGGAGGGGTGAATTTGGCTACATGACACAGTCTGCTTGTCTTTCGAGTTATCATTAGATAAACCTTATCATGTATTTATTCTTAAAGTAAAGCAATTCACTGACTTTTGAGTTTATTTAACTTCTGGAACAGGACCTTTAATAAAACGTATTACAAACATTGTGCTTGGCCTCATGCTATGAAAAAAATCCCAGTTCCCATCTGGCCCACAAGGCCTTGTGGAAGAAGGCCCCCCACTCCCTTCTCTTCAGCTCCATTTTGTTCCATTTCTTCTACATCATGACCTTCTGCCAAGCTTGTCTCGGTTCAGTTCTTCAGATAAACCGAGTCTTATCTGTACTCATAGCCCTTAAAGGCTGCTCCCTCTGCTAGGCTTGCCCTTCCTCCCATGCTTCCAAGCTTGGCCCCATGTCTTCTTGGGGATGATCTCAGGTCAAGCTTCACCTCTTTAGAGAGTTCCCCCCTGGCTGCTTACCTAGGGGAGGTCTCCTTTGGTTTTTCTCAATCTCAGCTCATATTTGTTTCCTTCATAGCACTTACTGCTTTTTGTTGCAGTTAGTTTATTTGTTGGCTTCTTTATTTTATACAATAACAGTCCCTATCATGAGAATGTAAGACCCAGGCCCTTTTCATCTTCATATCCCCAGGGATGAAAAGGGTGGCTGGCACTAAGCACAAATAAATATTTGTTGGATGAATGAATAACATAATTAATATTGTGATTAAAGTGCCAAATACATATCAAAAGATTTATAAACAGCTGGGTCAAATATACTGTATATGAAAATGTTGATTATAATACCAAGTTTCTAAAAAAAGTTATTTTAATAATGGTTTCTATTTTATAGTCTTCCCTGGTGGCTCAGATGGTAAAGCGTCTGCCTGCAATGCGGGAGACCCAGATTCGATCCCTGGGCTGGGAAGATACCCTGGAGAAGGAAATGGGAACCCACTCCAGCACTCTTGCCTGGAAAATCCCATGGACTGATGGAGCCTGGTAGGCTACAGTCCATGGACTGGCAGAGTCGGGCTTGACTGAGCAAGTTCACTTTCACTTTCTATTTTATATTTAGTAAGTTATTCTCAAGGGTACCACTTCTGTTCATTACAGAAACACTTCCCAGACTCTCTAAGTCTGAAAAGAAACAGGCAGCTGTTCAGGGCTACTTGCAGAGATGGTTCTGTGGCCATCAACATCCATCCAAGCACACAGGGTTTAGACACTGGGGAACTGAGAATTTCAGCCAAGAACTTCCTTTCAGCTTTTTATCTTTATAAACCTGCCCTTATATGGAATTGTGGTTTTTGAACAGATGGTTGAAATGGCTTTGGTAATGGAAGAGTTTGTTATGTTGTTTTCATAAGCTACAAACCATTGATAACTTTATTTGCATTATTTGATAAACATGCCCCGTTCTTTTCTGCATTTCTGCTCTGCAAATGTTCTGGTTTCTGGAAAAAATTTACTCTAACTTTATTAAACCTTTTGTAAAACAAAATGAACATCTCCTCATACTTTATCATTTAAAAAGATAATTCCTTGAGTTTGGTTTTAAACTATGCTCATTCTTTCAGCTCCAATGAATGTCATAATCACAAACAAATAATTTGTGAAATATTTTTAATGCACTGCATTTTTTCAAATATTCACTGGAAATAAAATAATTCTTTATAATTAAATATTCCATGTATGGTTTTGGCTAAGGGAGGTAACTTAGGTTATGAGAAATTAGAGAGAATTGTGTTAACTCTCCATGAATAAGGAATAGAAACTAGTACCTCAAATCACACACGAAAACCAGTCTCATTTCTATAGTCTTTGTGTTTTCAACTCTCAACAATAATGGTATGGCTAAATATCTAATCAGTTCAGTTCAGTCACTCAGTCGTATCTGACTCCTTGTGACCCCATGAATTACAGTACGCTAGGCCTCCCTGTCCATCACCAACTAAAGGATTAATTGGATAAATTACAATATATCCATGCTCTGGAATATAATAAGGCATTAAACATGCTGTAGAAGAATGTGCTCTGTGCTGTGCTTAATTGCTCAGTCATGTCTGAAGCTTTGTGACCCCATGGACTGCAGCCCACCAGTCTCCTCTGTCCTTGAGGATTCTTCAGGCAAGAATATTGGAGTGGGTTTCCATGCCCTTTTGCAGGGGATCTTCCCAACCCAGGGATCAAACCCAGGTCTCACGCATTGCAGGCATTCTTTACTGCCTGAACCATCAGAGAAGCCCAAGAATACTGGAGTGGGTAACCTATCCCTTCTCCAAGGGACCCTTCTGGCCCAGGAATCAAACCAGGGTCTCCTGCATTACAGGCAGATTCTTTACCAACTGAGCTACCAGGGAAGCCCTATAGAAGAATAATTAATGACAAAAAACTATAAGTGAAAAAGGCAGGAAATACAAGCATATGTGCAACATGATATCATTTTTTAAATATAGGAAGACAGAGAAATGTTCATGCAGAGGAAAAAAGGACTGGCTGGTAATGTCAATATGTCAAAATACTAATGATGGTTTTCCCTGAGTGGTAGGATTCTTCGTCCCTTCCCCTCTTTCCTTTCTTTCTCTCGTCATTCCTTCTTTCCTTATCAAGATTAATGAAGAAAAGAAAGTAGGATAGGGAACAATTAGAGTTAGCAACAGTTAATTTTCTCATTTAAAAATACATATTAATATCATTTAAAAAATTGGAAAAGTACCAGAGGCGATATGAGGAGAGTATAAATTACTCACTATATTCCTACCTCCCTGCCCTCCAATTTTCTTCCCTAGAAACCACCTCTGTTAATACTTTTTGTATTTAAATATATCACTAGAACTTTAAGCATCTTTTTTTTTTCTTTCTCACAGAATTGTTAAGCCCTAATAATGCACAAAAGCAGCTGGCTTGCTGTATACCTTTCGCTGGCAGTTTTCTTTCCTGGCTTTGTTCCCTTGAGTGTTGCCTTCAAAGTTCCAAATAAACTACTTGCATTCAAATCAGCATTTCAGTCCTCTTCTGGGAACCCAAATTAAAACACAAAAGATGTTATTTAATTTTCATGAAGCTCTGTGAGGTTGATCACACCATGATGGTGTGATCCCTCACCTAGAGTCAGACATCTTGGAGTGCGAAGTCAAGCAGGCCTTAGGAAGCATCACTATGAAGAAAGCTAGTGGAGGTGATAGAATGCCAGCGGAGCTATTTCAAATTCTAGAAGATGATGCTGTGAAAGTGCTGCACTCAATATGCCAGCAAATTTGGCAAATTCAGCAGTGGCCCCAGCACTGTAAAAAGTAAGTTTTCATTCTAATCTCAAAGAAAGGAAGTACCAAAGAATGTTCAAACTACTACACATTTGCACTCATTTCACATGCTAGCAAATTAATGATCAAAATTTTCATACCTAGGCTTCAACAGTTCATGAACCAAGAACTTCCAGATGTTCAAGCTGGATTCTAAAAAGGCAGAGGAACCAGAGATCAAATTGCCAACATCTATTGGAATATAGAAAAAGCAAGAAAATTCCAGAAAACCATTTATTTCTGCTTCATTGACTATGCCAAAGCCTGTGTCTGTGTGGATCACAACAAACTGTGGAAAATTCTTAAAGAGATGGGAATATCAGACCATCTTATTTGCCTCCTAAAAAACCTATATGGAGGTCAAGAAGCAACAATTAGAACTGGACACGAACAACAGACTGGTGCCAAATTGGGAAAGGAGTACATCAAGGCTGTATATTGTCACCTGCTTATTTAACTTATATGCAGAGTACATCATGCAAAATGACAGTCTGGATGCAGCACAGTCTGGAATCAAGATTGCCAGGAGAAATATCAATAACCTCAGATATGAAGATGACACCACCTTTATGGCAGAAATGGAAGAGGAACTAAAGAGACTCTTGATAAACATAAAAGAGGAGAGTAAAAAAGCTGGATTAAAACTCAACATTCAAAAAATGAATATCATGGCATCCAGTCCCATCAATCAGGGCAAACAGATGGGGAAACAATGGAAACAGTGACAGACTTTATATTCCTGGGCTCCAAAATCACTGCAGATGGTGAAATAAAAGACGCTTGCTCATTGGAAGAAAAGCTACAACAAACCTAGACAGCGTATTCAAAAGCAGAGGTGTTACATTGCCAACAAAGGTTTGTCTAGTCAAAGCTATGGTTTTTCCAGTAACTATGTCAGATGTGAGAGTTAGACCATAAAGACTGAGTGCTGAAGAACTGATGCTTTTGAACTGTTGTGTTAGAGAAGACTGTTGAGAGTGCCTTGGACTGTAGGGAGATGAAAACAGGCAATCCTAAGGAAATCAGTCCTGAATATTCATTGGAAAGACTGATCCTAAGGCTGAAGCTCCAATACTTTGGCACCTGATGTGAAGAGACAATTCACTGGAAAAGACCCTGATGCTAGGAAAGAGTGAAGGCAGGAGGAGAAGGGGATGACAGAGAATGAGGTAGTTGGATGGCATCATTGACTCAACGGACATGAGTTTGAATGTATCTAAATACGGAGATCTTGTTTTTTGGGGCTCCAAAATCACTGCAGATGGTGATTGCAGCCATGAAATTAAAAGACACTTACTGCTTGGAAGGAAAGTAATGACCAAACTAGACAGCATATTAAAAAGCAGAGACGTTACTTTGCCAACAAAGTTCCATCTAGTCAAGGCTATGGTTTTTCCAGTAGTCATGTATGGATGTGAGAGTTGGACTATAAAGAAAGCTGAGTACAGAAGAATTGATACTTTTGAACTGTGGTTTTGGAGAAGACTCTTGAGAGTCCCTTGGACTGAAAGGAGATCCAACCAGTCCATTCTAAAGATCAGTCTTGGGTGTTCATTGGAAAGACTGATGTTGAAGCTGAAACTCCAATACTTTGGCCACCTGATGCGAAGAAGTGACTCACTGGAAAAGACCCTGGTGCTGGGACAGATTGAAGGCAGGAGGAGAAGGGGATGACAGAGGATGAGATGATTGGATGGCATCATTGACTCAATGGACATGAGTTTGGGTAAACTCCAAGAGTTGATGTTGAACAGGGAGCCCTGGCGTGCTGCAGTCCATGGGGTCACAAAGAGTAGGACATGACTGAGAAACTGAACAACTGAACTGAAATTTGGAGATACTAAGATTCACTTGAGGCCCTTACCCCACAGTTAAAGTACATTGAATGGAATGCTCACTTTAAAAAAATGCCTGAGAGAGACCCTGGGAAATTGAACAATTTTCCGTAATTTCTTAAGTGTTAAGTGATTCTCCTAAAACTAACACACATTTTAATCAACTATACTCCAATATAAAATAAAAAGTTTTTAAAAACAAACTGATTCAAATATTTTGGAATGATAGACTGATTTGAGGATAATCCTACCATCATAATTAAATGAATTTAAATAATCTGAACTTACATTAGGTTTCCATTCATTTGGGCCTTTGTTATCTAAAATTATTCTACATCTCAAAAATACTATAAATATACAAAGACACACATATATTAAAACACATATATATGTCTACATATTAATATATAAATGTACATATATACATATATAAGTTTACATATATAAATACATATATATATA
>SJYQ01006936.1:97168-145270 GCA_006410935.1 Redunca redunca
CTCATTTGGTAAAGAATCTGGCTGCAATGCAGGAGACATGGGTTTGATCTCTGGATCTGGAAGATCCCCTGTAGAAGGGAATGGCTACCCACCCCAGTATTCTTGCCTGGGAAATCCCATGGGCAGGGAGCCTGGCAGGCTACAGTTGCAAAAGATTCAGACTTTGCAACCAAACAACCACCTCCAGGCTAAATTTTACTTCTGGAAGACAATAGGCTAAAGGTGGAAGGAAAGGCAAAAACCAAGTAAGTCTTAGAATAAATTTCTTGGGAGTTTGGACTGAATAGGTAGTTGAAATGACATAATTTTCTGGGCTGTTGCAGGACAGGCTGAGGTTCCAAAGACAAGGTGGGAACTGGAATTTAAGATGTACTGCCAAGTACTGTATATCAGTCCCCTTGACAGACGCTACAGGAGTTTTTAAATGTTAGATTTTATTTATCTTAAAAAAAAATAATAGATTGTACATTCACAGGTTTGAATTTTTTTAATGTACTATGTACTACAATGTTTATCAGGAAGAAGTCTCCCTAACACTCTAGGCCCCAGTCACTCAGTTCTCATCCTTGGAGGCCACCAATATTTCCAGTTTCTCTCTCTTCCAGAGACATTTCATGCAAGTCCAAGCAGATAGACATTTGTATTACATATTTTTTTCCACCTCATTTTTATCCTGTAGTATCATATTATACAAAGCGTTCTGCACAGTTTTATTGCCTTTACAATATATTGTAAAGACATTATTTAGATAGAGATTTTTCTCTCTGTGTTTTTTTTTTTTTTGGCAGCTACAGAGTTTTCCATTGTAGAAACATACAAATATTTTTAACCCAGTCTACTTTGGAGGCTGCTGCTGCTGCTGCTGCTGCTGCTAAGTGACTTCAGGCCTGTCTGACTCCGTGCAACCCCATAGACGGCAGCCCACCAGGCTCCCCTTTTCCTGGGATTCTCCAAGCAAGAATACTGGAGTGGGTTGCCATTTCCTTCTCCAATGCATGAAAGGAAAAGTGAAAGTGAGGTCGCTCAGTCATGTCCAACTCTTAGAGACCCCATGGACTGCAGCCTCCCAGGCTCCTCCATCCATGGGATTTTCCAGGCAAGAGTACTGGAGTGGGTTGCCATTGTCTTCTCTGACTTTTGAGGTTATTTCCAATTACCATTATATAAATGATGTTGTGAATTACCATGTTCTTAACTTATTTTGTGCCCATGCACCCCTTTGACAGTCCAGTGAAGGCTATACATTTCTTCTCACCATGATATTTTCGTGGGATTTCATAAAATCCTTAAGATAATTATGTGCGTGCTAAGTTGCTTCAGTTATACTTGACTCTTTGTGACCCCATGGACTGTAGCCTGCCAGGCTCCTCTATCCATGGGATTTTCCAGTCAAAAATACTGGAGTGGGTTGCCATGCCCTCCTCCAGGGGATCTTCTTGACCCAGGGATCGAACCCTTGTCTCTTAAGTCCCCTACATTTGCAGGTGGGTTCTTTACCACTAATGTCACCTGGGAATAATTATCAAAATATTTTTTAATTTAGAAATATGTGTATTAATTAATGAATTAAATACTAAGGAGAAGGCAATGGCAACCCACTCCAGTACTCTTGCCTGGAAAATCCCATGGACAGAGGAGCCTGGTAGGCTGCAGTCCATGGAGTCGCGAAGAGTCAGACACGACTGAGCGACTTCACTTTCACTTTTCGCTTTCATGCATTGGAGAAGGACATGGCAACTCACTCCAGTGTTCTTGCCTGCAGAATCCCAGGGACGGGGGAGCCTGGTGGGTTGCCGTCTATGGGGTTGCACAGAATCGGACACGACTGAAGCGACTTAGCGGCAGCAGCAGCAGCAGTACTGGGTCTAACTACTCTAATTTCAAGGTATGGATGAACATAAATGATACTTCAAAATATCAGCAGCAACTGTAATATGACATAAAATATCTGACTTATGTTGGTAACAAAGGCACAGACTGATACATTATGGCTTTCTGCCTACTTTCATAATTAAAGGAAATGAAATTTCAGCTAGAGTTTAGTGAAATCCAAAACACAAAAACTATTTTTCCATTCAAGTTGATAAATTCCCTAAATTTTTCTGTGAGCCCTTGTGAAGAAGTTCTGCCTTGCATACATATTGTTTTCTAAACATTCAGGCATGCTTGTATACATTTGTAAATATCCAGAAGTACTTTCAGTTAGCAACTGCTAATAAATTTTAAGTGAATGCATATTGTCAAACATGACTGTCAAACAGTCATTCTTAAAGTATTGAATGAGCATGTGCTAGTAAACATTTTAATCTTTGCCAAGCTGAGCGGTGAAAAATGGTAGCTTGGTGTAGATTTATTTTGAATTTGCCTTCTTAAAAGCCAATCTGAGCATCTTTTCATATATTCAAGAACCGTTTTCTCTATGTTCTGCCCTTTGCTTATCTTCCTATTGGTTCGTTGTGTGCTGCAATTCCAGAAGAAATCAATCAAGGAGTCTGTGTTGTAAACAGCACCCCCTGGAGTTAGCAACACAGGAGGCCTAGTTATTGATCCCTGGTGGCCCAGTGGTAAAGAACCTGCCTCTCAATGCAGGAGATGCAGGAGACAGGTTAGATCCCTGTGGATCCCTGTTAGATCCACAGGTTGAGAGGATCCCCTGGAGGAGGAAATGGCATCCCACCCCAGTATTTTTACCTGGGAAATCCCATGAACAGAGAAGCCTGTCAGGCCACAGTCCATGGGGTCACCAAGAGTTAGACATTACTTAGTGACTAAAGAACAACAATGAAATAGTTTAATTGCTATCCTTTGAAATTTTACCTCAGGTAACTTTCTTTGCATCATCGAAATGGAGTAAAATAGAATCTGGAATCCTTAAGTCAGGAGCCTTATTTAGGTAACACTGCTGCTAAGACAAAATCTGGCAGAATTAACAACAGATTGATGACTGAAGTTATCTCTAGCAGGGAAGTGGTATCAGAAGTGTGAGAAAGATTTTTTTTTTACTTTTATCGTATGGCATAAATAAACGAAAAGAATGAATATACATGATGAAAATTCAAATAGTACAGAGGAGTATAAAAGAATCCCTTTATCCAACTTCTTCCCAACCTAAAAATTAAAAAAAAAGACTGTGGTTGGTTTCTTGAGGCCATTTTGTGGTTTTGAAATACCTTTTCCATTACACAGAACCAAAGCTTCTTGGGGAAATAACTGATTGCATGTCTAGGGCAGGAAATGTACAAGATGAACCTAGTACATCTTGTTATATCAGATAGCAAGGAAGTTATCAAAGTTGACTAGGGCCGTGGAAAAGGACACAGGATTCAGCGAGAAGAAGTTGCCAGTGACCAGAGAGAGAGCAATTTGAGTATCAGTAAAGATAATAACACAATGGCTTGAAGTACATCATGAACTCCAGGAGTTCATCATGGTATTAGAGAAAATAAAAAGAAGGTTAACTTACTTGGAAAACAGACTTGGGATGGAGACTGCCTTGAAGAAGGTTTCTTAAGGAGGGCTCTAGGGAAGTAGCAAACCACTCCAGTATTGTTGCCTGAAGAGCCCCAGGGACAGAGGAGCCTGGCGGGCTACAGTCCATAGTGTCGCAAACAGTCAGACCCACCTGAGTGACTGAGTACACTGGGATCATCGCTTATGAGGTTAGTGGAGGAAACAGGACTGGGGAACAGGAGAAACGGAACTCTGATGCTGCTCCTGCAGGAACTTCGGCTAATCCCGCTGGGAGCCCTCAGAGCAGAATGGCCCTTCCAAGTTGTCTTTGCTGAAGCAAGGGTATATTCCTCCTCCTCAGTCATCAGAAGTGGGTTGCTCTCAGGCAGGGCCTTTCCTCAGCTGAGGCAGCTTCGCTAGGCTGGGAGCAATGCCTACAGACATCCTCAGCTGGGGATGGCTGACATGCCCAGCACACTCTCAGCAGACAGGGAACCAGGGTCTCAGGCCCAAAGAGAATCTGGGCCATGCCCCTAGTGAGTTCATTACATGTCACCACCCTAACTTTCCTGCACACAACCCCAGGACCATTGCTCTTAAGTGAATAACGTGTAAGGCTTAGTCCCAAAGGGCAAGTCTCTACGTCAAATTCCTGATAACAGGCACCAAACCCATACAAGGTGCTCAAAGGTTCTGTATTATTCACATTCTTTATATCTATGTAACTCGGTAGTATCTTATATGACATAGTCCCTTAAGTCCCCTGAATTTCCCAAAGTGGCAATAGAGCTGGAATTACTTCCAGTACCATTTTGAAATGAAATCTAACATTAAATTTTTAAAAATTCTTTTTATTTTGAAATAATTTCAGGTTTACTGAAAAGTTGCAAAGATAATGCCAAATACTTGTCTGTAGGCTTTATCTAGATTCACCAATAGTTAACATTTTGCTATCTTCCTTTATTATTTTCTTATATAACTGCCACACAATGCTTAAAATCAAGAAACTCAGTATTCATAAGATGTTATTATCTAATCCACAGTCCATATTCAAATTTCCCAATAATGTTCTCAATAACAAGAGTTTCCCCCCAGGTCCCAATCCAAGATTGTCCTTTGTGTTTAGTTGCTGTGGTCCTTAGTTTCCTTCAATCCAGCTTCTTTCATCATTCCTTCCTTACTTTCACTACCTTGACACATTTTAATGTTGCAGGCATCTTTGGCAGGAATACTGTAGAAGAGACTGTACTCGTTTTCTATCCAGCACAATAAATTACCATAAGTTGAGCAGATTAAAACAGAGCACATATATTATCTCACAGTTTCTATGGGCCAAGACTTTGGGCTCAGTGTAGCTGAGTGCTCTGTGAGGCTGTTTCAAAATGCAGTTGAGGAATAGTCAAAGCAATCTTGAGAAAGAAGAATGGAACTGGAGGAATCAACCTGTCTGACTTCAGGCTCTATTACAAAGCCACAGTCATCAAGACAGTATGGTACTGGCACAAAGACAGAAATATAGATCAATGGAACAAAATAGAAAGCCCAGAGATAAATCCATGCACCTATGGACACCTTATCTTTGACAAAGGAGGCAAGAATATACAATGGAGAAAAGACAATCTCTTTAACAAGTGGTGCTGGGAAAACTGGTCAACCACTTGTAAAAGAATGAAACTTTTACACAAAAAGAAACTCAAGATGGATTAAAGATCTAAACGTAAGACCAGAAACTATAAAACTCCTAGAGGAGAACATAGATAGGCAAAACACTCTCTGACATAAATCACAGCAGGATCCTCTATGACCCACCTCCCAGAGTAATGGAATAAAAGCAAAAATAAACAAATGGGACCTAATTAAACCTAAAGGCTTTTGCACAATGAAGGAAACTATAAGCAAACTGAAAAGACAGCCTTCAGAATGGGAGAACATAATAGCAAATGAAGCAACTGACAAACAACTAATCTCAAAAATATACAAGCAACTCCTGCAGCTCAATTCCAGAAAAATAAACAACCCAATCAAAAAATGGGCCAAAGAACTAAAGAGACATTTCTCCAAAGAAGACATACAGATAGCTAACAAATACATGAAAAGATGCTCAACATCACTCATTATCAGAGAACTGCAAATCAAAACCACAATGAGGTACCACTTCACACCAGTCAGAATGGCTGCTATCCAAAAGTATACAAGCAATAAATTCTGGAGAGGGTGTGGAGAAAAGAGAACCCTCTTACACTGTTGGTGGGAATGCAAACTAGTACAGCCACTATGGAGAACAGTGTGGAGATACCTTAAAAAACTGGAAATAGAACTGCCTTATGACCCAGAAATCCCACTATTGGGCATACACACTGAGGAAACCAGAATTGAAACAGACACGTGTACCCCAATGTTCATCGCAGCACTGTTTATAATAGCCAAGACATGGAAGCAACCTAGATGTCCATCAGCAGACAAACGGATAAGAAAGCTGTGGTACATATACACAATGGAATATTACTCAGCCATTAAAAAGAATGCATTTTAATCAGTTCTAATGAGGTGGATGAAACTGGAGCCTATTATACAGAGTGAAGTAAGCCAGAAAGAAAAACACTAATACGGTATACTAACGCATAAATACTAATGCATATATATGGCAACACACTCCAGTGTTCTTGCCTGGAGAATCCCAGGGACAGGGGAGCCTGGTGGGCTGCTATCTATGAGGTCGCACAGAGTCGGACACAACTGAAGTGACTTAGCAGCAGCAGCAGCAGCAGCAACGCATATATATGGAATTTAGAAAGATGGTAACAATAACCCTGTAAGCGGGAGAGCAAAAGAGACACTGATGTAAAGAACAGTCTTTTGGACTCTCTGGGAGAGGGAGAGGGAGAGGGTGGGATTATTTGGGAGAATTGCATTGAAACATGTATAATATCATATATGAAACAAATTGCCAGTCCAGATTCTATGCATAATACTGGATGCTTGGGGCTGGTGCACTGGGATGACCCAGAGGGATGGTACGGAGAGGGAGGAGGCAGGGGGCTTCAGGATGGGGAACACGTGTACACCCTTGGCAGTTTCATGTCAATGTATGGCAAAAATCACTACAATACTGTAAAGTAATTAGCCTCCAATTAAAATAAACAAATTTATATTTTTAAAAAAATGCAGTCGAGGGCTGAGTTGTCATCTTCTGGTTCTCCTGGGGAAGGACCTTCTTCCAAACTCAACCAGGTTGTTGGCAGGATTTACTTCATTTTGCTTGTAGAGCTTATGCCTCTTCAAAGTCAGCAAGACTCTAGAATGGTTCTGCAGGATGATATCCCATCCCCTTTGTCATATTCTACTTATTGGAAGGAAGTCACAGTCCCACTTACACTCATGATGAGGAGGTTCTACAAGGGCATGACTCTAAGGAAGTGGGATTATGAGGACCATGTTCAAGTCCACCACAGTGATGCTGTGTCCTTGCATCCTACCCAGCGGTTGATGGGACCCATTAGTCTCACTACCGGTGATGTTAACTTGGATCACTTGATTAAGTTTGTGTCCACTAGGCTTAACCAGTTACTCTTTTCCCCTTTGTGAAGAGTAAGCATTTTGTACAGAGATACTTTAATACAATGTCAATATTAAATTTTCATGAAACTTTTAGTGAACTAATACCTCCATAAGTTTGTGAATTCTTATTTTATTTCATGAGTCATAATTCATTACTAATGTTCAAACTGTTCCAGATTTGGCCTGGAGAAACCCTTTGAAACTGACCCATGGAACTCCCCTCATGGTCCAGCAGCTAAGACTGTCTACCAGGGTAGGGGACATGGGTTCCCTCCCTGATCTGGGAAGATCCCACATGCCACAGAGCAACCAGGCCCATACGCCACAGCTATTGAGCCTGTGCTCTAGAGCCCAGGAGCTGCGGCTACTGAAGCCCACGTGTCCCAGAGCCCATGCTCCACGACAAGAGAAGCCAGCGCAATGAGAAGCCTCTGTACCACAGCTAGAGAAAGCCTGTACAGCAACTAAGACCCAGGACAGCCAAAAATATAAATAAATAAATAAATATAGTTAATATTGTCTTTGCTTTGGCTCCATCCCTTCATTCTTTCTGGAGTTATTTCTCCACTGATCTCCAGTAGCATATTGGGCACCTACCGACCCGGGGAGTTCCCCTTTCAGAATCCTATCATTTTGCCTTTGCATACTGTTCATGGGATTCTCAAGGCAAGAATGCTGAAGTGGTTTGCCATTCCCTTCTCCAGTGGACCACATTCTGTCAGACCTCTCCACCATGACCCTCCCGTCTTGGGTTGCCCCGTGGGCATGGCTTGGTTTCATTGATTAGACAAGGCTGTGGTCCTAGTGTGATTAGATTGACTAGTTTTCTATGATTCATGGGGTCAGACACGACTGAGTGACTGAACTGAACTGAATAGTTAATACATAATTGAAAAGTGAAGGGCTTCTCTGATGACTCAGACAGTAAAGAATTTCAGGAAGATCCCCTGCAGAAGGGAATGGCAATCTACTCCAGTATTCTTGCCTGGAGAATTCCACAGACAGAGGAGTCTGGTGGGCTACAGTCCGTAGAGTCTCAAAAAGTCAGACATGACTGAGCGACTAACATCTTCACTTTCACTTTTATTCTGTTAATAAATAAAAAGAAAACAAAACTGGGCCCTGTGTCCCTTTGACAGGTATCCACCATCCCTTAAGTAATCCCTTACTTTCTGGCTTGTATGGCTTGTATTTTTTATTTTCTATATATACACAAGTATATATTATGAAGCTTCAGTATCTTAATAACCTTTCTGGCTGGGGAGATACTACCGCTCCTGGGGCCAGTCAGCTCTTAGAGACAGCAAAGGCCCAGCATGCCTTTGATGTGCAAATGAATCAGTCCAAAGCCAGATGTCCCATATCTGGCCCTGGAGGGCCCAGGAGACATTGTTCCTCCATCTTCATCATCCCAGGGCCAGATGCCAGGCAGCTAGGGAATACCCTATAGCTTAGAGCCTGCTGATACTATTCAAGCTAGCCAATCCCTTACCCTTCTGCCTTGCCTTGCCCTTGAATTTCCACCAGGGAAATTCCTCCCCTCACTCCTATCTCTTTTGGCTCCTGACCACCCTGGTGTCTCTTCCATGTGGCACTGTATGGCATTCTGTTTCGAGGACTGTGAGTATAATATATTTTGTTTTCCCAAGCTTCTCTTGTGCCTCCTCTTGTGGCCACACCTGACTGATCATTACACAAAAGAACACAGAACACAGAGCACAAGATAGTCCAGAATCATCTCATATTTTGCTGTTTCAGCCCTGGAATCAGCCATTTCTCCAAAGGGTCTTGGTTCCCTTGATCAGAGAATGGTATTTAGAAACCAATAGGGGTCTTCCCTGATGGCTCAACTGGTAAAGAATCTGCCTGCAATGCAGGAGACCTGGGTTCAATTCATGGGTCAAGAAGGTCCCCTGGAGAAGGAAATAAGAACCCACTCCAGTATTCTTGCCTGGGAAATCCCATGGACAGAGCAGGCTGGTGGGCTACACTCCATAGTGTCACAAAAAGTGGGAAACAACTGAGGGACTAACACTCATGCCACCAGGTGGATGTACTATATAATGTACATCTGGGCTCTAGGTGTATTTTACTTAAAATGGTATCAACATTTGTGGCAATATCTTTTCTCATCTAAGCAAGCAACCTGGGTTGGAGGAATTATAATGGTTAAAAGAGTGGTCTTTGGATCCAGACTGACTGAACCCAAATTCTGCCACTGTGACAAACTGTGATACCTTGGAAGAGTCCCTTATAATTGATCACCTGTGTGATGGTGTTTATAACAGTGCCTACTTTGAAAGGTTGCTATGAGAATTCATTGAGATGTACATGTAAAGCTCTCAGGCTCATGCATGCTACTGCATTACTCGGTAAATATTTACTGAATGAAGGATCCTCATGTTTCTCAGAAACTCCGAAGGAAGAATGAAAATGAGGGGGAAACTCTTATCTATATTCTTTTAGAGCCAGATATCTTGGAATATGAAGTCAAGTGGGCCTTAGGAAGCATCACTACAAACAAAGTTAGTGGAGGTGATGGAATTCCAGTTGAGCTATTTCAAATCCTAAAAGATGATGCTGTGAAAGTGCTGCACTCAATTTGGAAAATTCAGCAGTGGCCACAGGACTGGAAAAGGTCAGTTTTCATTTCAATCCCAAAGAAAGGCAATGCCAAAGAATGCTCAAACTACTGCATAATTGTACTCATCTCACACGCTAGTAAAGTAATGCTCAAAATTCTCCAAGCCAGGCTTTAACAATATGTGAACTTTTTGGGTGTTCAAGCTGAGTTTAGAAAAGGCAGAGGAACCAGAGACCAAATTGCCAACATCCGCTAGATCATCGAAAAAGCAAGAGTTCTAGAAAAACATCTATTTCTGCTTTATTGATTATGCCAAAGCCTTTGACTATGTGGATCACAATAAACTGTGGAAAATTCTGAAAGAGATGGGAATACCAGACCACCTAACCTGCCTCTTGAGAAATCTGTATGCAGGTCAGGAAGCAACAGTTAGAACTGGACATGGAACAACAGAATGGTTCCAAATAGGAAAAGGAGTACGTCAAGGCTGTATATTGTCACCCTGCTTATTTAACTTACATGCAGAGTACATCATGAGAAATGCTGGACTGGAAGAAACATAAGCTGGAATCAAGGTTGCCAGGAGAAATATCAATAACCTCAGATATGCAGATGACACCACCCTTATGGCAGAAAGTGAAGAAGAACTAAAGAGCCTCTTGTTGAAAGTGAAAGAGGAGAGTGAAAAAGTTGTCTTAAAGCTCAACATTCAGAAAACGAAGATCATGGCATCCAGTTCCATCATTTCATGGCAAGTAGATGAAGAAACAGTGGAAACAGTGGCAGACTTTATTTTCTTGGACTCCAAAATCACTGCAGATGGTGACTGCAGCCATGAAATTAAAAGACGCTTATCCTTGGAAGGAAAGTTATGACCAACCTAGATAGCATATTAAAAAGCAGAGACATTACTTTCCCAATAAAAGGTCTGTCTAGTCAAGGCTATGGTTTTTCCAGTAATCACGTATGGTTGTGAAATTTAGACTATAAAGAAAGCTGAGCACCGAAGAATTGATGCTTTTGAACTGCGGTGTTGGAGAAGACTCTTGAGAGCCCCTTGGACTGCAAGGAGATTCAACCAGTCCACCCTAAAGGAAATCAGTCCTGGGTGTTCATTGGAGGGACTGATATTGAAGCTGAAACTCCAATCCTTTGGCCACCTGATGTGAAGAGCTGACTCATTTGAAAAGACCCTCCTGCTGGGAAAGATTGAAGGTGGGAGGGGAAAGGGATGACAGAGGATGAGATGGTTGGATGGCATCACCAACTCAATGGACATGAATTTGGGTAAACTCTGGGAGTTGGTGATGGACAGGGAGGCCTGGCGTGCTGTAGTCCATAGGGTCGCAAAGAGTTGGACACAACTGAGCAACTGAACTGAACGGAACATCCTTTTTAGAAAATAAATAAAAAGTGAATTTGTCAAGGATCTTCATCTTTTTCTTTAAGAATTCCCCACCATGAATTTTTATCTATTTATTTATATTCATTTTAGCTGTGCTGGGTCTTGCTTGCTAAGCACGGGCATTCTCTAGTTGTGGTGAGTGTGGGCTACTCTTCACTGAGGTTCATGAGCTGCTTCTTGCAGTTTCTACTCCGGGTGCAGAGCACAGGCTCTAGGTGCACAGGCTTCAGTTAGTTGTAGCACTTGGGCCCATTTATTGTGGGGAACGAGCTTAGTCGCTCCGCTCCATGTGAAATCTTCCCAGACCAGAAATTGAACCTGTCCTCTCCATTGTCATGGGAATTCTTATCCACTTCACCACTGGGGAACTCCCCTACTATAACATTTTTTTTTCTGGTTTTATGCACTTTTAATACTATTTTTTCCTATCCTCTGTGTTCACTGAACAAGATTTAAAATTTTTATAAAGCTACTTTTCATAACTTTTTGCTTTCCCTTCATATTTATCATGTTTTAAATTTATTCTCTAAAGAGGAATTCTCTGAATCTGTATCTTCCAATTTGACCCAGAGCCTTTTGAGGCCACTATGGCCCCAAACAGCCCTGCTGCTGTCTGTGTCTGGGGGTCAGTGGGGTCCTCTTTCCATTCCAGCGCTGGGGGGTGGCGTCTCAAAGGCCATTTCAGATCCACAGCAATCTTTGTGTAAGAGTGTTCCCATCAGAGACAAGTTATCATGGTCAGTGTCTGCATGTCCTGTAGAAGAGCAGGCCCCTGCCTTCAGCTCCCCAAACTTCTGCCCATTGTTGTGTGGGAGAGGGGGGAAGGGTACAAATGTCCATTGTTATGGGTGGCACAGATGGTTTTGAGGCTCCTCTCTTCACTGACAGTTGCCAGACCCAATGCTGAGAAACATCACAACCTTCAAATTGGTTTTACTACATTGTAAGAAGCTAGAAGTGTGTGTGTTAGTCATTCAGTCACATCTGACTCTTTGCTACCCCATGAACTGTAAGCCCATCAGGCTCCTCTGTCCATGGAATTCTCCAAGTAAGAATATTGGAGTGGGTTGCCATTCCCTTCTCCAGGAAATCTTCCTGACACAAGATCAAACCCCATTCTTCCGATTGCAGGTGGATTGTTTACTGCTAGAAGAAGCTAGAAGACCACCTATGAAATGCCATATATATGATTCAAAGAAAAAATACTTTCCGCTTATTTGTGTTCATGCTGTTCCTCCTTTGTTTAAAAGAAAGTCAGAAAGGAACTCACACAAACCTCATGCCAAACCTGTGCCTGAGACTCTGATTCTTAAAGACATATAGTCATCACAGAAGAAATCAAACCATTGAGGAGACAGTCAGGGACTTGGAGGAGGAGGCAGTCAAGAAAGATAAGGTCCTGTAATTATGCACCCGTGTGTTCTCATGAGGGGGAGAAGAGCAGCCAGAACCACTTCGGCAAAGGCAGGTGCAAGGAGAGCACGAATTCCACATCCTGAGCCAGCTTTTAATAACATCTTCTTGACAACTGGCATCTCTAGCCCAAATTCCTGATTTAATTACTCAGAGAGACAGAGCTATCCTGAAGGCTCTCACAAAGGAGCTTATTTGGTTTTTATTAGACAAGGAGAAAATGCATTAAAAATACTCTAGATGAGGGGGACTTCCCTGGTGATCCAGTGGTTAAGACTTCACCTTCCAGTGCAGGACTTTACAGGTTCAGTCCTTTGTCAGGAAGTTAAAATCCCACATGCTTCATGCCCAAAAAAACAAAACATAAACAAAAGAAGCAATATCATGACAAATTTAATAAATACATTAAAAATGGTCCACATCAAAAAAATTTTTTTTAATCTTAAAAAAGAGAAATATTCTGGATGACTTTTATCTTTCAATTTGGTATTTCAGTTCCTTTGCAATCCTTACTCAAGTTCTCCTCACCGTTTAAATCTGAAAAAGTAATTTCTGAATCACTGTGAAGGCCTTGTTGAAAAACCATGACTATAAAGAATCTTTGAGTCATTTGAAATAGGTCAGGCTAACGGTTTAACTTGAAAACGGAATGAATTTCCCAGCAGGGTACGTGACTGTGTTTTTGTAACGTAAGACAATGAAGGGAGTTGTTACTAGGTCATTCAGCTGATTTAGAATCTCAGCTCCCTTTCTGGGGAAGAAATCTGAGGCGTGGTGTTTGTACTAGATGCTGGGGTCGTGCTAACTCGGACTTCAGTTCTCCTGCGTTGGGCCAGATGGAGGCTATGAACAGGGAGTTAGAAAGTAAGGTCAGCATCCACTTTGGCCAGAACTGAGCCTTGAATCCAATGAAGTCTGTCAGGTTTCTTTGAGTGTGTCTGTCTCTCTCTCTCATACACACACACACACACACACACACACACACACACACCCCAAGTCTTAACTGATCCCCCTTCGGTATTGCTATTCTGGGTAAAATTCCCTAGGGCAAAATTCCCTAACCCAAGTTTTCAGCTCACTGAGTATCAGTGGGAATTGTGCCATGCTGGCATTTGACTGACAGCCTCAAAACCAGTTTGACTGAGAGTGAAGGCTGTGAGGGCTAGGTGGAGGATTAACTCACCAACTTGGAAAGGTTACTTGGAGAGAGTTCACACTGCCTCTTATTTATGCTTCAGTCTGTCTCAGAGAGTGCTGAAGTCACAGAAATGGCTAAAAACTGAACAACAGAAGTGTTTTTAATTCAGAGTTCAACCACAGGCACATACAAGCTCTGTTGTCACCAGGGACCCCTGGAAAGTGATGCCTAAAAATCAGCTCAGAGCCAACCTCCTTTGGCTTCTATTGTGTGGTCTTCTATTGCTATCTGAGAGAAGCCCCACTGGGCTGAATTTTAAATGGCAGGAAAGGAGGGGAGAGAGTTCCACCCCAACCTTTCTGGAAAAATGAAAGGCAAATATATATATATATATATATATATATATATATAAGCTCAAAGGGCCAGTGGGGAAATCCTTTACACATTAGGACAGGGTTAAGGAAATGAAAACAGGTTTTATTACTTCTCTCCTATACTGAATCTAGAAAAATAGACTACTCTTATTTTTAACTACTGTTAATGTTGTTGAGTAGCTAAGTCATGTCCAACTCTATGACCCCAAGAACTGCAGCATGCCAGGCTTTCGGGTCATTCACTATCTCCTGGAGTTTGCTGAAATTCATGTCCATTGAGTAGATGATGCTATCTAAACATCTCATCCTCTGCCACCCTCTTCTCCTTCTGCCTTAAATCTTTCCCAGCATAAGGGTTTTTTCCAGTGAGTAAGTCAGCTCTTTGACATCAAGTGGCCAAAGTATTAGAGCTTCAGCTTCAGCATCTGTTCTTCCAATGAATATTCCGGGTTGATTTCCTTTAGGATTGATTAGCTTGATCTACTTGTAGTCCAAGGGACTCCCAAGAGTCACCTCCAGCACTACAGTTCAAAAGCATCAATTCTTTAGTGCTCAGCCTTCTTTATGGTCCAACTCTCACATCCATACATAACTACTGGAAAAACCATGGCTTTGACTATACGGACCTTTGTCGGCAAAGTGATGTCTTTGCCTTTAACACACTGTTGAGGTTTGTCACACCTTTCCTTCCAAGGAGCAAGCGTCTTTTAATTTCATGGCTGCAGTCATTGCTCACAGTGGTTTTAGAGTCCAAGAAAATAAAATCTGTCACTGCTTCTACTTTTCCATCTTCTTCTTCATGATATGTGCACCACTAATTTTTAACTATTCAGTTCAGTTCAGTCGCGTCCAACTCTTTGCCGCCCCATGAATTGCAGCACGCCAGGCCTCCCTGTCCTTCACCAACTCCTGGAGTTCACTCAAACTCACGTCCATCGAGTCAGTGATGCCATCCAGCCATCTCATCCTCTGTCGTCCCCTTCTCCTCCTGCCCCCAATCCCTCCCAGCATCAGAGTCTTTTCCAATGAGTCAACTCTTCGCATGAGGTGGCCAAAGTACTGGAGTTTCAGCTTTAGCATTCCTTCCAAAGAACACCCAACGGTGATCTTTAGAATTGACTGGTTGGATCTTCTTGCAGTCCAACAGACTCTCAAGAGTCTTCTCCAACACCACAGTTCAAAAGCATCAATTCTTTGGGGCTCAGCTTTCTTCACAGTCCAACTCTCATATCCATACATGACCACTGGAAAAACCATAGCCTTGACTAGACAGACCTTTGTTGGCAAAGTAATGTCTCTGCTTTTCAATATGCTATCTAGGTTGGTCATAACTTTCCTTCAAAGGAGTAAGCATCTTTTAATTTCATGGCTGCAGTCACCATCTGCAGTGATTTTGGAGCCCCCCAAAATAAAGTCTGACACTGTTTCCACTGTTTCCCCATCTATTTCCCATGAAGTGATGGGACCGGATGCCATGATCTTCATTTTCTGAATGTTGAGCTTTAAGCCAACTTTTTCACTCTTAATGGTCCACATATCCTGATTGCTGAAAAACAAAGCCAAGTTCATGAAATACTGGCTGTAACCTTCATTCTATGCTGTCCACAAGGTTCTGTCCAATCAATCCACGTTGGTGGAAAGTCTTCTTATTTGAAAACACCAAGTTAACTTAATTTAAAATTTTCATTTATTTTTTAATTAAGGTCTAATTGATTTACAATATTGAATTAGTTTCAAGTTAGCTATACATATATATGCATAAGGGTTTCCCAGGTGGCTCTAGTGATATAGAACCCATCTGCCAATGCAGGAGACATAAGAGATGTGGGTTTGATCCCTGGGTCGGGAAGATCCCCTGGAGGAGGGCATAGCAACCCACTCCAGTATTCTTGCCTGGAGAATCCCATGGACAGAGGAGTCTGATGGGCTACAGTCCATGGGGTCACAAAGAGTCGGACATGACTGAAGTGACTTAACACACACTCATGCATATATGTATATAGCTATATTCTTTTAAAAAAGTCTTTTCCATTATAGTTTATTATAAGATACTGGATATAGTTCCCTGTACTATAATCCTTATTGTTTAACTATTTTATATATAGTAGTATGTATCTGTTAATTCCATACTCCTAATTTATTCCCCTTCCAAGTGAACTTTAAAATCATTTATCTAATTCAAGTAGAACCCAAACAATGTCTGGAAATTCTGTTATTCAGAAATGCCATGTAAAAAGCCCTTAAATCTGGTCAACATTTTTCACTGGAAAGGGTGTGGTGAAATAATAGAAAAAAGCCAAGCGTGTGGAGGGAAGAGCATGAGTGTCTGAGTCATAAACTCCTGAGTAGGAGGAGTCCAGAGTGCGTCACTCACCAGCCTTGTGACCTCAGGCTGCATAGCAACCCTCATGAGCCTCAGTCCTTCACCTGGACTTAGCTCCCTACTGACTGCTGCAAAGTTCAATTACAGCCTGAGAACATGAGCACATGTCTATATGATATTTAATTGTCCCTCCCTCCTTCCTTTAATGCACAGTAACTGGATAATAGTTTCTGTCATCCTCCCCAAAGGCAACTGGGATCTGGGGAAGGAAAAAAAAAAAAAAAAACAACCACAAAGGGAACCGTCCGGTTGACCAGGTCCAAAATGAATTCATTCATGCATAAATAGATGAATTCATCACTTTTCACTGTTTAGGGTTTGTTTTAATTATCTATGGCTCTTCTTTTGAACTGAAATTAAACCTTCTGGATCTCGATGGCCTCATTTCTAAAATGACCAGAAAGTTGGGTCACCTGCATCAGTGGATTTAAACTTGGGCTGTGCGTCAGAATCACTTGGGGAGCTTTCTTATAATGCAGAGTCCTGGCCCCACCTTAAGAGAGTCCTTGTTCCCTTTGGGCTAAATCAGGGTGTTTGGTTTTAGATACCCATAGCCCATTGAGACCCAGATGATCTTTGAAGTTCCTTACCATCTCACGTGGCAGGCTCTATTACAAACCACAAGAAATGACACTCAAATCAGAAAACAAGAGCCCTTTTCCCTAAAAGATTTTGTGCAGTGGTTTCACAGGCATGCTCTGAACTTTCGGCTCACTCATCCCTCTTTGAAGCAGCCAGCCTCCAAGAAGGAAGAGCCAGATCCTCATCTTGGGATTCAGAACATGGAAGAGGCATCCCAGGAAGTGTCTTGTCTGAAAATGTCTGTGAGGCCAAGGAGATTCCCTGGCTCAATGAGGGGGTAAGATGATGGCTCTGAGATGTTGAACTAAAGCTACCAGATGAGGATGAGGGTATTGAGGAGGAAATGGGTGAGGGTAAAGGTAAATTCTAGTTTAATCCTGGGCCAAGAAGCTTATTATTATTATTATTATTGCATTTCCATTTGTTTTATAATTAGATTTCCACAGTGATAACATAGAGTATTTGTCTTTCTGTTTGACTTTTTTCACCAAGTATATTACTCTCTAGGTCCATCCATATCACTGAAAATGGCAGAATTTCACTCCTTTTAGTGGCTGAGTAATATTCATATATATATATATATACATATATATATACACACATCTGTGTCTGTGTGTGTGTGTGAATACATCTTTATCCATTCATCTGTTGATGGACACTTAGATTGCATCCATATCTTGGCAGTTTTAAATAATGCTGCTATAAACATTGGGCTGCATGAATCTTTTTGAATTAGTGTTTTCATTTTCTTCAGATATATACCTAGGAGTGGAATTGTTTGATCATATAGTAGTTCCATTTTTAATTCTTTGAGGGACTGCCATACAGGTTTCCATAGTTTATAATCACCGCAGTTTATAATCCCATCAGGGTACAAACGTTCCCTTTTCTCCACATCCTCATCCAAGATGGCTTACCGCTGCTCCCTCTCTCTGCCTTCCTCTTACTGTGGTTGTATACCCTGCTTACAGTTTCAAATAGAGAACAGCTCCTGGCTTCTCCATCTGCTCCAGCGCTTACCTTTTCCTGAAAATGCCTGCTACTCCAACAACTTGGTTGCAGAGATGGCTCCTGGCAGCCACAATATTCAGGCCCTCCAGCCATGAGCACGTGTCCCAGTCCAGTCTTGTCCAATGCAGCTGCTCCCTTCCCTCAGAACCTGGAGTTGGGAGGGGTCTCTTGAACAGAGGAAAAAATGTAAACTTGGCTATTGTCAGCTTTTTCCTGTGACAGAGAAGAAAATTCTTTTCTTTTATTATAAAGAATAAAGTTATAAACAGAAGAGGCAAAGACATAAGATGGAGAGTAAGAAGGACATTCTGGATTTCCTACAGAGTTTGGTTTCCTTGTCCATAGTTTCATCATCCTAGCTGCATCCCTACCTTTGAGTTCACAACTAATGTCCCTTTAGTTAAAGAAGCTGAAACTGGCTTCTGTTACTTATAATCAAAAAAGCTCTAGGGACTTCCCTGGTGGTCCAATGGCTAAGGCTCTGTGCTCCCAATGCAGGGAGTCTGGGTTTGACCCCTGACCCAGGGAACTAGCTCCCACATGCTGCAATGAAGACCGAATATCCCATGTGCTGCAACCAAGACCCAGAGCAGGTCAAATAAATAAATATTTAAAAAATAAAGTGGCAGGGGAAGCAAAAACCCCATAAATAAAAAACTCTGAGTGTGGTTACTATGTATGAATGGTTATGTTTCTCAAATGTCGAATGAGTGAGAAACCAGCGCTTTCCAAATAAGAAAGGCAAAATACATGTGGCAGAAAGCAACCAAGAGGTAAGAGAGCTGAGTTCAAATCTTCCTCTTAGAATCCCACAGCCACACAGAATCACGGACCACTGACATTAGTTCTTAAACGTAACTTCTTTCTATTGCCCACTAGTTGGATGACATTGGGAAGAATCTTGTGGATTTAATAATAGGATTTAACCCTTGTGGATTTAATTATAAAGTGACCATAAAGATTCTGTGACAGGGTGGAAGCTGAACCATTCACTCTCTCGAGACTTCTTCCAACATTACAACTCATGCTTACATTGCTATTATCTTGATATAATCAAAAGCAATTTTTCCTGGAATTATTCTTGAAGGCACATTACACACATCAAATGGTTAGGAGAGCTCACTGTAAGAGGCACATGACAACTGCTCATGTGCATAATGGGCAAAAAAGAAATTTGGGGAGTTTAACTATAACAAATGCTGGTTTTGCCCAACTTTTCATATGATGTTCGGGCATTGCTTAAAAGCAAATCGTCTTAGAACTTGTCTGTGTACTTGAACAAAATTTAGCAAATCTTTATTGGGACCCAACTAAATACCTAAGAAGAAAGGATAGCCTGCTCTCTGGGACCCCAGCAGAGCTGGGCAGGCTGGTGACCGTGTGCATTAGTGCACCGTGGGCTGATTGGTACTCAATGGGGGTGTGTTCAAGGACAAAGTAGGAGTGATGAGCCGGTCTGGGAGGCAGGCAGGGATGTGATGGGAGGTGTCACAGAAAAGTGATGACTTCACTAGCTTTGTCTAGGGAACAAGCTGAGGGGGATGGACCGGGGCAGGATAGAAGAACAGGGCCTTTCTGGCAGTGGGAGGATGGCATACATGAGACGTGAGGTGAGAACCAGTTCCAGTGTTTGGAGAACGGCAGTCCTTGTAATGCAGTAAAAAAAAACAAAACACTCTTCAAAGGTTTTCATGGGATGGGATTGATTCCTGAGTGAATGAGGGACATAAAAGTGAGCTTTTAATAACTGTGGGAACTCTAGTATTTAAAAATTAGTCACAAAAAATAATAAAGGGATCTAGTATATATTGGAATGAAGGAATCCCAGGGACGGAGATATAATGAATCATAAATGGAATAGAGACATCCTGTCCGGGAGAGTGCATTGATGAGAAGAGTAATAATAAGTAACATTTGTGGAGTGATTGTTAAATGCCAGGTGCTTCCTGCCTTAGACACATTGACTGACTTCACACATGGCAACTCTGTGATGTAGGTTCTGTTATTATCCTGTCTCAGAGGCCCTCTTCCTCACCCAGTCATTCCCCTTTTCTGCACTCATCACCAGCACACAATATATATTTTTTAAGCACTATTTTTAAAATTTGTCTCTCTCCTTCTGATAGACTGCACTCTCCTTAAGAGCAGGAAGTTTTGTTTATTGCCACATCCCCAGTACTTAGAAGACATAGTAGTAGCTCAATAAACACTGCTGAACGAATGAATGACAGAAAATGAGGCACAGAATTGTTGATAACTCACCTCAAATCAAATAGCCAGGCAGTGGCAGGATCAAGGAGCAGTACTGTGGACTCTAAAAGTCTGGAGTGAGACTGTGTGCTCAAAGGGAAGCAAAACAGACTTGAGGGTGGAGGGACTGGAGCACCAGCCCACTAAGAATAGGCTTGAGAGGTCACTGGTTCATTACTTTATTCATTCAACTTGCAGTAAAAATTTATGGAGCACCTACTGTGCACCAGGCACTGGAGAAGCAAAAGTGGACAAAACAGAAAGGTTTTCACAGTTAGAGGGGAAGAGAGAGGAAGAAACGGAAAAGGAAACAAGTGAATACACAGAATAATTTCAAGGATGACAACAGAACAGGGGTAGGTGATATATGCATACATCTGGCCTCTGAGGTGATGTATGAGCAAAATCCTACAGCCTGAAGCTCCAAAAGAAGATAAGGCTCAGAACAAGGAAGACAGGAAGGCAGCGCTGGTGGGAGAGCTATGGATGGGGGTTGGAGAGTTGAAAGAAACCCAT
Source organism: Redunca redunca (assembly GCA_006410935.1). NCBI lineage: Eukaryota > Metazoa > Chordata > Mammalia > Artiodactyla > Bovidae > Redunca > Redunca redunca. The sequence goes on from SJYQ01006936.1 coordinate 117,833, forward strand.
GATGATAGCAGTTCTGCACAGGAAGCTGAGAGTTCACAGCCAGGAGGAAGGCCAGGGTCATCTCTTGGGCAGTGTCTGGCTAGGACCAGAGCCAAGTAGTTGAAGGAATTGTCTAGAAAACCATATCTGGTCTTAAACCAAAAATCCAAACCAGAAAAGACCCTGCTTTAGGTTACCCAGAGAGGGACAGAAACAGAGGGTGCTCAAGAGCAAGGGACTCCATGTTATAAGATAACTTTGTCAGCTTGAGCCTGGAAGTGCCTATAGTGAATTGTGACGTGTCCCCACAGTTCATAAAGGCACTGTCTGGTAGAGCTGAGAAGCCGATGGAGGTGCCAGTGGCCTTAAGAAAAAAAGTATTGTTGTTCAGTCATGTCTGACTCTCTGCAACCCCATGGATTGTAGCCCGCCAGGCTCCTCCGTGCATGGAATTCTCCAGGCAAAAATACTGGTGTGGGTTGCCATGCCCTCCTCCATGGGTTCTTCCCAACACAGGTTAACATCTAATACAAATGATACTTAACCTGGGCTATGGACCGGACCAGTGATCCCAAAATCTTATGGAGTGAACATAAGGTCCACTTGATATGTTTGTAAAACATGCAGATGACTGGCCCCAACCCTTGTTGTTCAGTTGCTAAGTTGTGGACTCTTTGAACCTCGTGGATTGCAGCATGTCAGGCTTCCCTGTCTTTCACCATCTCCTGGAGTTTACTCAAACTCATGTCTGTTGAGTCAGTGATGCCATCCAAACATCTCATCCTCTGTCGCCCCCTTCTCCTCCTGTTCTCATTTTTTCCCAGCATCAGGGTCCTTTTCCATGAGTTGGCTCTTTGTGCCAGGTGGCCAAAGAATTGGAACTTCTACTTCAGCATCAGTCCTTTGACCCTTACACTGACAAATTGCTGTTCAGTATGAATATGTGTCTGCCATACAGGTGATCTCTGGACAGGCCACATCTTGAGAAACATGGGGCAGGATCCACAAATGGGCTTCAAGGAGTCCATGAATCCCCAGGAATGGAGTGAAAAATGTGTGTGTGTTAGTTGCTCAGTCATGTCTGACTCTTTGCAACTCTTTGTGAAAAATGTATGTGTTTACATAAATGTATATTTCTTTTTCTGGGGAGAGTCCTTATCATTACAAGATGCAAAAACTTAAGAATCACCAACTGAGTTTTGCCCTTTATCTTAGAGAGCAGGAAACACAGAGTCCCAGGAATATAAGTGACTCAACTGATCCTCAAAGTTGGTAGAGAGCAGAGTTGGGCTGTCACCCCAGATTTTCTCCTTCCAAGCCCCCTGCTCTCCTCTCTTTGCTGTGCTGACTATAGGGATGGGGGGAGAAAGAGGATGGGGATCTAAGCACATGGAGGCAAAGTCATCAAAGGATTGCTCACCTCCTTTGTGGCCACAGGTGGGATAGATCCGCAGAGTGTAGAGTTAGAACGATGATGTCTCAGCAAAGGACCCAGTCACTCACCTGCACCACCACTCCATATTCTGACCCCTGTGGAATTCATCCCCAACAGGACCTAAAGCCATGACAGAGGGCATCCATGCCTGGTTGTTGGATACATGGTGGTGATGGAGTGATGTTCTTCTTTTTCTTTTAATGCTCCTCCTGCTTGGCTCATTTATTTAATTTAATTTGGCTGAGCTGGGTTTTCGTTGCGGCATGCAGGCTTCCCTAGCCATCCTGCAGGCTTCATTGCCCCACAGCATATGGGATCGTAGTTACCCCACCGGAGCTCAAACCTGCATCCACCTGCATTGGAAGTGGATTAGTCCTGTGATGGTCTTATAAAGACCTGCCTCCCTATCCCTGAGCAGGTGGGTGATTCTGGGCTTCCCTGTCTGCACTCAGTTTTCCATTCGTCTATTTCGTAGGCCAATCTGAATATTCACCCTTTCTAGTATGCTTCTTGCCTGGAGAATCCCAGGGACGCCGGGAGCCTAGTGGGCTGCCATCTATGGGGTCGCACAGAGTCGGACACGACTGAAGCGACCTAGCAGCAGCAGCAGCAGCAGCAGCATGCTCAGGATGTGCTTCCTGTTGGATCCTTCTCCCAGTCTGGACCCCATGTCATTAACACCAGCTGGCTCTTCAATTTTGACGTGTGTTCTGCCCTCTAGATCTGGTCCAAATCCTTTAAACCCTGCCCTCAGCCTGAGCATCTAGATTCATCAGCTGGGTTCACCTTCCTCTTTTTTATTTAAAAAAAATTATCAACTTGCCTGACTTCAGGCTCTACTACAAAGCTACAGTCATCAAGACAGTATGGTACTGGCACAAAGACACAAATGTAGATCAATGGAACAAAATAGAAGGCCCAGAGATAAATCCACGCACCCATGGACAACTTATCTTTGACTGAGAAGGCAAGAATATACAATAGAGAACAAACAATCTCTTTAACAAGTGATGCTGGGAAAACTGGTCAACCACTTGTAAAAGAATGAAACTAGAACACTTTCTAACACCATACACAAAAAGAAACTCAAAATGGATTAAAGATCTAAACGCAAGACCAGAAACTGTAAAACTCCTAGAGGAAAACATAGGCAAAACACTCTCTGACATAAATCACAGCAGGATCCTCTATGATCCACCTCCCAGAGTAATGGAATAAAAGCAAAAATAAACAAATGGGACCTAATTAAACCTAAAGGCTTTTGCACAATGAAGGAAACTATAAGCAAACTGAAAAGACAGCCTTCAGAATGGGAGAAAATAATAGCAAATGAAGCAACTGACAAACAACTAATCTCAAAAATATACAAGCAACTCCTGCAGCTCAATTCCAGAAAAATAAACAACCCAATCAAAAAATGGGCCAAAGAACTAAAGAGACGTTTTTCCAAAGAAGACATACAGATGGCTAACAAACACATGAAAAGATGCTCAACATCACTCATTATCAGAGAACCGCAAATCAAAACCACAATAAGGTACCATCTCACACTGGTGAATGGCTGCTATCCAAAAATCTACAAACAATAAATGCTGGAGAGGGTGTGGAGAAAAGGGAACTCTCTTACACTGTTGGTGGGAATGCAAACTAGTACAGCCACTATGGAGAACAGTGTGGAGATTCCTTAAAAAACTGGAAATAGAACTGCCTTATGACCCAGCAATCCCACTGCTGGGCATACACACCAAGGAAACCAGATTTGAAGAGACATGTGTACCCCAATGTTCATCGCAGCACTGTTTATAATAGCCAGGACATGGAAGCAACCTAGATGTCCATCAGCAGATGAATGGATAAGAAAGCTATGGTACATATACACAATGGAATATTACTCAGTCATTAAAAAGAATGTATTTGAATCAGTTCTAATGAGGTGGATGAAACTGGAGCCTATTATACAGAGTGAAGTAAGCCAGAAAGAAAAACACTAATACAGTATACTAATGCATATATATATGGAATTTAGAAAGATGGTAACAATAACCCTGTATGCAAGACAGCAAAAGAGACACAGATGTATAGAACAGTCTTTTGGACTCTGTGGGAGAAGGCGAGGGTGGGATGATTTGAGAAAATAGCATTGAAACATGTATATTATCATATGTGAAACAGATCACCAGTCCAGGTTCAATGCATGAGACAGGGTGCTTAGGGCTGGTGCACTGGGATGACCCATAGGGATGGGATGGGGAGGGAGATGGGAGGGGAGTTCAGGATGGGGAACACAAGTAAACCCATGGCTGATTCATGTCAATGTATGGCAAAAACCACTACAATATTGTAAAGTAATTAGAGTCCAATTAAAATAAATACATTTTTAAAAATTATTTATTTGGCTGCACCAGGTCTTAGCTGCAATACAAAGGATCTTTGGTTGCAGCATGTGGGATCAAGTTCCCTGACCAGGGATCTAACCCAGGCCCCCTACACTGGGAACATGGAGTCTTAGCCACTGGACCCCCAGGGAAGTTCCTCAGTTTCCTCTTTTGAACTAACAATGCCTCATCCTGGCCTTTGGCCTCTGTTTTGTATTCACTATTTTGTCCTGGTGATGGAGTCCCTGCAGTCCTGGCCCCACTTAGCCAATCAACCAGTCCTCCCCTTACCCACCTGGCCAGTGCCACCTGCTATTCAAGGGCTAGAATTATTCAGAATCCACTCCCTCCTTCTGTAAGATAATCAGACCAGAAAGTTCATCTAACACGCTTTCAGGCCTGCAAAAACTCATCTTGGGATCTGGCTGGCAGACCACTGCTTGCCCTGTGCCCTCTTCAACTGGGTACATTTCTCTCAGTAAACCCAGACTCTCAATCTTGCTTCTCCACTCCGCTTGCCAAGTCCCTTTATCTTCTGTTCCTTTGTTTTTCTTTCTTTCTTCTTTTTTATTCTTTTCCCAGGCTTTAGGTCTCTCTTGGCCCATGCTGGCATCACTCTACCTGACAGCAATACTTGGGAATAAAAAGGTGTCTGAGCCCTTTGTGTTGACTAATGCCACCTTTGTGTTGGTGCCAGATTTGTTTTGGAGGCAGATGTCTGGGAAGGCTGGACAGTAGGTGTGTCCTGCTGAGCACACCAGAGGCAGAGGAAAGAAGGCAGCCCTGTCATTTTCCCAACAGCCTCCTTAAATCTGTGAGTGATGGCTCCTACACCCTTTAACAGACAGGGACAGGAGCTTACAACTCCGGAGACCGCTTCGGGTCTCAGATTAAATCAGCGCAGAGGTGGAAGTGAACACAGAGCCCTCAGCCTGGAAGCCATCCAGAGAGCTGCGTGGAGCAGACTTGCAGCCTCCACCAGGGCTGTCACACGGTGGACGCTTGGCATTTACTGGAAAGTTGAATTAGACTTTCCTGTGGATTTTTTTTTTTTTTAAAATCCTGTGAAGGAGTTACACAGTGAATTCCTTGTGGAGGATTAATCATCTTCTCTCTTGCCTATAACAGAGGCTGTTTCTCAGGTCCTGCCCCTGGTTTCGTTTGTCCCAAGGATTTCATTTGGAGGGCGGGACATTCTCTCCCTACCAACCCTCCCCCCCCACCCTCCTCAACTGGAGCCTGCAATCAGGACCAATGAAAACCAAGTACCTCATCCACCGGTGGTGACTAAGAACTCAGAGTATTTAAGAGGTTGCACGAATGGGCTGAGAACTGTTTTTGCTTTCTCCCGCAGACGGGGCACGCTCTCATCTCATCAGGGCCATCATCGAGCCAAGCCGCAGAGTAAAGGGAGGGGGGACATAAACTCCACCACCATGTGCTACGGAAAATGCGCGCGATGCATCGGACATTCGCTGGTGTGGCTCGCCATCCTCTGCATTGTCGCTAATATTTTGCTTTACTTTCCTAATGGGGAAACCAAGTATGCTTCTGATAACCATCTCAGCCGCTTCGTGTGGTTCTTCTCCGGTATCCTGGGAGGGGGCTTGCTGGTAAGTCATTCAGAAATGATTAAAGCCTTGAAAAAAATTTCTTTCCTGTGAGATGAGATGTTTTCATGGAAAGTTTTCTATAAAGCATGTTTCCAAATCCAGGATTTTTGTTCATTCTTATTTTGAAAACTTATCAAGGAACGTTGAGATCGGTATGGGGTATTCATTTTACTAGAGGCTGGTTTACAAAATCCCCATTTCAACTACCGTTTTGCTAAATTCTCTTACTTTACAGCTAGAAACAAAGGCTAGCTTTTCAATCAGATTTGAGAACCTCTAGAGTTTCTAGTCCTGGAGCCGGTACTCATTTCACATCCGCTCTGGGAAACGGGGAGGAGTCCGATAGTTCTCTGTCTAAATCAACAGAGTTTTGGATACAAATTCTTTGCTGTTTGTTCTCAAGCATCTGTGACAGGGAAAAATAATGAATTGTGAGAGTGCTGCTATTTAGAAAGGACTATACATTTTCTCCTTTATGTAAGCCTCGGGTGTGGCGTTTAGGGAAAATCCTTCAGTTAGGAGCAAATCATGGTCTGAAGCTAATAGTGGAATGTGTTGTTTTTTCCAAGGTTTGTTTTTAAGTGAAGTGAGAGGAATTTGCCTGCCAACCTGGGTACTGAAAGTATTAGCTTCGACCATAGCCTGGAAAGAATGTGGGAAACTTGGGTTTGCCACTTTGAAATGCTGGGATTGAGAATTTTGAAGAGAAGTTTTATGGAACTGCTAATACCATACAGAATATTTTTCTTAGTCGAGTAAAGGATATTTAAACTTAATACACTAACTCTGGTATGGCAAATCTGCTTTGAATTTAAGCATTACTATCATGCTAACATAATCACTTTTTTTTCCCTCCCACTAGTTCTCAAGTCAGTTTTTGTCTTGTTTTGTTTCACTGAGGTATAGTTAATTTCATAATCATTTGTCTTTAATACAATACCTTGCTTGTTTAAACTTCTTTTGATCTTGAACTCAAAGGGTTTCAAGCTCATTTTAAGAGCTTTATTGTGACATTACAACCATGCAATGGTGTCTTCAATGAAGCAGTGCACCTTTATTGAGTTTTCCTCTCTCTTGTCTATAAAAAATATTTTTTAGTTATTGTCTTAAAGTTTTGTTGTTCTCCTCCATGCTTTACAAGGGTAAACAAACCAACCAACCAACAGATTTAAAGACGGGTTTAATATTTTCAAAACAGTTTGCATCTGGAACTATGTTATGAACTCTTATGGAATTAACACATTTATGGGTTATTATTTTACCCCTCCCATGCTATATCCTGACCCTACCTAACGTGACACACTACATAAAAACAATCAGCTATTACACTTTGAAGGTTTTTCTCTCCTTCTCAGAGTTTATGTTCTCTGAGATATTTGGTCAGCCTAACCCAAAGACATTCAGCAATATCAGAAAGAAAAATGCTTTACCAAAAGATGCTTAGATTGACTGACCCTTATATGGACCCGGGGAAAGTCAATGATTTCAATTTGCATGCTTTCTAACCAGATGTTCCTGCCAGCGTTCACCTTCATTGGGCTGGAACAGGAAGACTGCTGCGGGTGCTGTGGCCATGAAAACTGTGGCAAAAGATGCGCGGTAGGTCTTCCCGCTCTGGTGGGGAAATGGTCCCTAAGGGGTAGCTGTGATGTTCTGTGCCTCACTTCTGGTGGTCCTCCCTTCCCTAGATGCTGTCTTCTATACTGGCTGCACTCATTGGAATTGGAGGCTCTGGCTACTGTGTCATTGTGGCTGCGCTGGCCTTAGAGGAAGGACCAAGATGCATGGATGCCAGTGGCCAGTGGAACTATACCTTTGCCAACACAGAGGGAGAGTAAGTGATTGTACCCAATAAGGCTGCACATTCTTATCCACCACGTGTGTATAGTGGTAAACCCACCAGATTAAAAAGGCATCAACCATTCGTTCATCCATCCTCTTGCCAGGTTTTTTCTCACTGACTGGGGGACAATTCAGGCAATGGGTATCAGAACATGGATTCCCAGTCTCTGACCCAGAGAAGCTTTTTAATGGATTCGCTGGCTTAGTCCTCTTGACATGTGAGGGGACTTCCACTATTGCTCCTCTTTTACAGATGAGGGTATGGAGGCCCAGGGAGATCAAATAACTTATCTAAAGTCACATTGCTAAGATGTGACAGTCAGGATTTGAACCCAGGCAGCCTAGCTATAGAGTCTGCTTGTATAGTGTGTATACTATACCAGAGCAATTGTCTGATTCTACTATTTTAGAAGAAAATCTTATGAATCCTTATAAAGCACCAGTGAAAGCCATATGCATTTAACCAGAGCCCAGGGTCAATCATACTACCAACACACACACACTCACATAACATAGCAATTGTGTATAATACACCCTTTATTCAAAGTGGTCAGGCTGTATAAGACAGATCTTATTCATGACTTTAACATTGGGAAAATCCAAGTGGCTCCACTGTTTTATGCTGATACTATATTACTTATCTATTATTGAGAAAAGGACAGAAATAGCTGATAGAAACCAATGTACATAATGATAAATGAATGACATACTGAATTTTGAAAGGTTTAGTCATGGGATTCATGAGTGAAAATAATATGAATCATGAATTTGAATTGCACATATACTTTCAGGAATGTTTGTCTCTCATGAATTTTGTGGCATGGAGTGATATCTTAAGATTGTGAATATGGAATTAGATCGATCCTGAGTTCAATTCCAGTGGCAACCCGCTCCAGTACTCTTGCCTGGAAAATCCCATGGACAGAGGAGCCTGGTAGGCTTCAGTCCCTGGGGTCTCGAAGAGTTGGACATGACTGAGCGACTTCACTTTGACTTTTCACTTTCATGCATTGGAGAAGGAAATGGCAACCCACTCCAGGGTTCTTGCGTGGAGAATCCCAGGGACAGCAGAGCATGGTGGGCTGCCATCTATGGGGTCGCACAGAGTCGGACAGGACTGAAGCGACTTAGCAGCAGCAGCAGCAGAGTTCAATTCCAGCTCTGAATTTACTGTCTCAGTAACTAGGAAAAGGTGAACTGAGCTCTCAGTTGTCAGGATAAGTTACTATATGTAAAGTATTTGTCACAAAAGCTGACAGAATGAGCACTGCCATCTTATTACAGCTTGCGATGGGTACAGCCTAATGATAGTTTCTGAAGGAAAACAGTGCTCACTGGAATTTGAAATTTTGGCATTTAAAATTGTTATTGAGCATGATTTCTCAGATCATACTTTTCATGCTTTGTTCTGAATATACTGAATGTACCAGTAGAAACTGGTTACTCCTGTATTCAAAAACATGTGATCTACCACACAAACCCACCTCCAAAAAATCATTATGATTCATCCAAGGAGAGGTGATTCATCAGCTATAAACTTAAGGAAAGTTTATAGCTGATTATTCTATCTTCCCTCTCATGGATCCAATCAACTTCTGCAAGAAACTTCCAGTTTCTATGTCATTCCTCATTTCTACTTCTTCAGAGATTTCAGTATGGGAAAAAATAAGCCAGTGGTTAGTTGCTTAATAGCCAAGTAGAGCCAAAGAACTTTTTTCCATTGTGTCCTGAAATTATGGATTTTTGTTAAATACAGGGTCAGAAGAACAGAATTTTTTTCATAACCAATCATAATTCCATCAATCAAATTGAATTTCTGATTGCCTCCATTAACCATTCCAAAATGAGGGCTCAATCCCCAGCCCCTTTGTTCTGTTGTGGTAGGAAGACATTACAAGGAAAGAATTATTCCAGATCTCTGAATGGAATTAAGTTAATCCTAGATTTTCCCATATGATTGAATCCTATTTTATTAAGGATATGTATATTCAGATAATGACTCCAGTATGGTTTGCTGAGGCTTTACTGGTGGCTGAGTGGTAAAGTATCTGCCTACAATGCAGGAGATGTGGGTTCAACCCCCTGGAGAAAAAGATGGCAACCCACTCCAGTATTCTTGCCTGGAGAATCCCACGGACAGAGGAGCTTGGCAGGCTATAGTCTATGGGGTTGAAAAAGAGTTGGACATGACTTAGCGACTAAACAACAACCGCAGATGGTTAGCTAACATTTCACAAAATGACTTCAGGTTGCTATTTGTCATTCAATTCCTTTTTCCATTGTGTTGAACACTTACTATGGGCCAGATACTGGTCTAGGGATTGAATAGACAATGATGAATAGCTCTAGTTCCTACCTTCATAGATCTCAGACTTGTGGACTAGATACATAAGCAACACCTCCTTTGCCCAAGTTACGTGTCCTTCCTCTGTGACCCTTTGACACTTAGTTTACCTGATCAAGATATTGGTTGCTTTCAGATTGCCTATCATTCCTTCTCTTAAGAAATGCTTTTCCAGGACAGAGTTCAGGCTATTCTATCCCTAGACTTGTCTAGATGTCTAACTCACACTGAGTGCTCAACAATCTTTGCTGAATTTTCCATTAATTATTGCAAGAAGATCTGGGCTAAATTCCTTATTCTACATAAAGACTTGAATTGGAAGCATGTGATATAAGGCATTGAATTAATCTTTTTTTTTTTCTAAATGAAAAAACATGGCCCAGAAGTATGTTTATGAGACATCCCATTGGTGTGGCTGTGTGTCAGAAGTTTCTCTTTTTATCCACAGTTACCTTCTGGATAGCTCCACATGGTCCCGATGCATTGAACCCAAGCATGTAGTGGAATGGAATGTCTCTCTGTTTTCGATCCTCTTGGCACTTGGTGGGATTGAATTCATCTTGTGTCTCATTCAAGTAATAAATGGAATGCTTGGAGGTGTCTGTGGTTATTGTTCCTCTCGCCAACAGGTAAGAACCCGTGTAAAAATGCACCATTGTTTTCATCCTAGAGACAAGAAGAATTAAACCCTGCTCAACCTACTAGTGTTTATTCCATTTTTGTGGAAAAGCATTTTCAGCAGTGGGTTTTCTTTTTAACTGTTTACTTTATACTGGGGTAGAGCCAATTAACAGTGCTGTGATGGTTTCAGGTTGACAGCAAAGGGACTTAGTCACACATATACATGTATCTCTTCTCCCCCAGATTCCCTTCCCACCTAGGTTGCCATATAACACTGAGCAGAGTTCCTTGTGCTATACAGTAGGACCTTGTTGGATATCCATTTTAAACATAACAGTATGTATGTATTGACCCCAAACTCCCGAACTATCCCTTCCCTCATTGGGTTTTGCTCTCAGTGGTAAACTTCCTTGAGAGTCACAGTTACTGAGTTATCTTGGTTCTTTGAAGTTGGCTCTGTGTAAATAATACAATATCACCCATAGCCAAGGTGCTTCTTCAGGATCTAACTCACTACCCCTTTCACTACCCCTGCTCAGACTGCAGAGACACAAAAGAAATGTTCTCTCTCTGCCTGCTCTCACATTCCCAACTAGTATACACAAGTAACTGCTATCACCCATTGCCCTAGGCATCATGTTAAACCCCTATTCCAGAAGGGCCTATGATGCAGAGATTAAGCAATGTTTCTAAGATCACCTAGTCAGGAAGCAACAGGCTTCAAATGCCATGGCTCCTGCTCTTAACCTGTATGCAGGACTTGCTGTTCTGTTGGGTTTTCTNATATATTTTACTTGTATTAATTTGTAAAACTTTATACTAGTGTATCATACACTACGTGTTCTACTTTTATAAGTGTGTATAAAGACTGGCATCTTCTCTGGATATTGGTATTTGAACTTAGCAGAGAAATTCTGTTTTGTTTTGTTTTTTTAAGAGTAAGAAAATAAACCACACTCTGGAGTTAATTTAACAGACTGATAGTGTCCAGCCTACTTGAGATAAACTCTGGCTGAAATCATGTTTTTGAGAAACATTACAATGATAAATACCACATTCCAGTTACTATTCTATATATTTATATGTGCATGTGTTTATTAAATGAAAGATTTCTAGTTGTTTTTTTTAAGACCATTAAGGAGAAAATGCAACAACCTGAAAAGATATATTTTTTCACTGTTTATATGGTATTTCCCATTTGTATACAAAGCTTTAACAACGGGCCTTTTGAACTGATTCATGTTATGAAACAGACATGTAATTCCCTAGGTTGGGGGTTGGGGGGCAGATTGAGAATATTTGAATCTAAATGAATGAGTCAAAATAGGCAAAGCAGTGAGTTATTACAAGGACTACTAAATCCTGGATTTTTCTGACATATGGAAAATGTTTTAGCCTTCAAAGACAAGACTGAGGATCGTGGATGTAAAAAGAGAAAGGCCTGGACAAGAATAAAGATGGGAAATGGAATAAAGCAGTTGATCATCATGGGAATATGGGGAAGGAGGGGCGGGAGGTCCATGAGGAAATACCCCCAAAATTTACTTGTTTCAATACAGCAAATAAAGTATTCACTACCATTTTGTTGTTTGGTTTCATCGTCCTTTGTTTCATGTTCCTCCTTTTTTCTTCTTGGTTTTTTTTTTTTCCAGCCTGCAGATTGTATGGCCTCCATTGCTAGGGGCTTTGTGCCTTCTGGTTTATTGATCACTTTCTCTTCTTCAGCCTCTTTCTCCTTTTCTGTCTTCCTCTGCTATCCATGCATTTGGGCCATCCACCTCATCAGGCAACTTTCCTTTGCCTTGGGTGCTCCAGACAGCAGGCTCGTCTGGAGGTAACATACATTTTCTCTCTCTACATCTCACATCTGTTATATTGTTAGGTTCTTTCAAGTGACAAGAGTCTCCTGCCCTACTGGGAATTGTATATAGAAACTGTCTGCATTTGGTGTTTACTGGAAGTCTGCTGAAGGTTATGGACTCCTTTGAAGAATCCTATTTAAAATGCAAAAAAACAAAGACATAGGATAAGAAAGTAAACCCAGATATTGACTATTTTAACAAAACATTTTTTAAAATCATAAGATAGTTGTCTTGCAAGGCAGTTCCATCACACCAGCACCTGTAGACAGGAAAACAGTGATCAAGAGTGAACTAGCAGTGGACTAAAGAGGGGGTACCTAAGAACTACTGTACTTCTTTTAATTAATTTATTTGGCTGCATGGGGTCTTCATTTCAGCATGTAGGATCTTTAGCACTGGTGTGTAGGATTTTTAGTTGTGACATATAAACCCTTAGGTGAAGCATGTGGGATCTAGTTCCCTGACCAGGGAGCAAACCTGGGTCACCTAAATTGGGAGCATGGAGTCTTAGCCACTGGACTACCAGACGAGTCCCAGAACTACCGTACTTTTGAAATACAATTCCAGTTGAAATGATATTTTGAGATATATCCAAAAATTTCAATGTGATACAAAAAGATGTGTAATTTTGTGGTGGTGTTCAAAGTACAATCAGTATCCTGATTCTGCTGTGACTTCTTCCATACAGTCACAATAAAGGATATATTAATACCAAATTTTCATTAGAGGTTAATAAAAACAATGATAAATTTTTTTTCCATCCAAGGTTAACAACTTCTTTCACCATAGATAGCAATCCATGGGCCTCTTAGGAGTCCTTAGGCACTAGGTTACTCAGGTGGCAGTAAAGAACCCACCTGCCAATGCAGGAGACATAAGAGATATAGGTTAGATCACTGGGTTGGGAAGATTCCCCTGGAGGAGAGCACGGCAACCCACTGCAGTATTCTTGCCTGGAGAATCCCTTGGACAGAAGAAACTGACAGGTTACAGTGCATAGGGTCGCAAAGAGTTGGACACGATTGAAGAGACTTAGCATGCACACGCATAAGAACTCCTGCAATAGAAAGAGAAAAACAAATATCATATATTAACATATGTATATGGAATCTTAAAAAATGGCAAGATGATCCTATTTGTAAGACAGGAATAGAGATATAGACGTAGAGAATGAATGTGTGGACACAGAGCGGGGAGGAGAGAGCAGGAGAAATTGAGAAAGTAGCATTGACATATATACATTACCATGTGTCAAATAGATTTATAGAGCAATTATACTCCAATTGAAAGAGATAAACAAATACTTAAAAAAAGAACCCCTGCAACAGAGGATCCACAAAAGAGGCATAAAGATCCACTGATTAAGCACTTTTTTCCCCCTAAATCTATCCTCAAAGGAAATGGCAATAACAATTATTAATCACGAGAGTAATAATAGCAACTCAACTGAGTTCTTTCAACGTGTTCATTACTCGGCTTAGTTTCTACACGTATTGTTTCACTGAAATCTCTTAACAGAGAGGTGGTGCATGTCTCCCGTTTATAGAGTCGAAGGTCAGAGATGTTGACTAGTCTGCCCCAAGTCACATTTTGCAAGTGAACTATGCTTAAATCCAGGTCAGTCTAACATGAAAACCCACTAGTTTCCTTGGCCCCTTCCTCTTTCTCTGCTGCCCCTGACCAGATGCTGGAGTCTTACCTCTGGAACTCAGACTCTTCTCCCACCAAAGGGGGCTTTGGCAGGCTCCTGTGACCCTTTGGAAAAGGGTCTCATTGGAAAATGAAACTCATTGGAAAAGACTCTGATGCTGGGAAAGACTGAAGGTAGAGGAGAAGAGGGCAACAGAGGATGAGATGGTTGGATAGCATTACAGTTCAACAGATATGAACTTGGGGCAAACTGGGAGATGGTAAAGGACAGGGAATCCTGGCATGCTGCCATCCATGGGGTCTCGAAGAGTCAGATACTACTCGGCAACTGAACAACAAAAGCGACCCTTTAGTCATCCCCCTCAGAGCCCAAATTTGAGTGGCTCAAAGTTTCTCCTTGTTTGTAGATTCTTTAACAGAAATTGTCCAGAGGAAGTAGCTTACACAAATTCCCTTCTACTCTAGTTTATGTCTATTCATAGCTCATATTCTGCATCTGTCATATTCTAAACCCCTCAATTTGGCTGGGAATTCCCCCAGGAACTGTAATGAAACAGCTCATTATCACCTGGCAACAAGAAAACAAAAATTTCTGTAGAAACTGAGTCACCTAATAGCACATATGGATTCAAGGTTAGATAGGTTTCTCTGAGGATCATTTCACTGTTACCAAATTTATGCAAACATCTGCATCAAGGAAACCTCTCAAACTGAAATCTAAGGAAATTAATGGGATGTACCTTCACTGCAATTTGGTTTTTGCAGGTGTATGAGAGTGCTTCGATTATGTTTTCTCGACAATGCTAGTGGGAACGGGTACGGGACTTGGTGCAATTTTTCAGAAAGGTGACAATCTAGAAAGTCTGCCCATCCTTTTTAACCCAATATTTTTGCTTTTAGAAATTCAAGAGGCTCATCAAAGTTGTTCAGTTTCTAGGAATAATTTTGGGAGTATTGTTTATACCTAGAAAACTGACAAGACCCTTAGTGTTTGACAACAAGGAAATGGTTTGATAAAACATAGTCAGCATAGTAAAATATTATGCATGTTTATATTTATAGCATATATGTATACATACTAAAAAGTTTTTTAGATCAGATTCTCAGTGACTTTGGTTTTAATTCATTTTGCTTATCTATACTTACTGAAATGTCTTCCATAAACACACATTACTTTTGGAAAGGAAACAAAAAAGAGAAAAGAAAGATTCGTCCTAAAATTCGGGGAGCAGTCCACAGTCTTTAAAAGACAGTCCCCAAGTGTATGAGAAAACCATTGTTCTTGTGGGCGAACAGGAGTCACTCCATGGTAAATACTGGAGAATGATTGTGCCTGCAGTTAAGTAGAGGGATGGGCCAGGTGAGACAAGCAATAACCACAGGCTAAAAATATTACAGGGAAGCCGTAATTTCCACTCTGTGTTTGGGAAATGTAAGCACATGATATCTACTTAGTCTAGCTACTAAATGAGATTTTTCTAATAAATATCAAATCTATACCTTTTTCGGTTCATTTTAAAAGTAAAAGTAATGAAAAGCTCTACTTTGAGAGGACATTTTGTAGCATAGCCTGAGGTTTTCTCACTTCTCTGAGATGAGAGGAGGATTAACAACAGCCTAGGTTTAAAGGACTTGGCCCAGCCTGGTTTGTGAAAATGATCCAACATGTCTTAACAAGTAGAGGAACTGAGTCATCTACCCAAGGCTAGTACACATTGTTCTTCCTTCTCTTTTCACATTAAAAATATTTTTGTGTGTATGTGTCTTTGTTAATTTAGATACTTATTTCGATTATTGCAGTTACAGAAGTCTACTAGGGCTTTCTGGAGCTGGGTTTCATGTGAACTCTTGGAATTGATTAACCAGTCTCTCGCACTCTTCCTCTCTCTCTCTCTCTCTCTCTCTCACACACACACACACACACACACACACACACTTGCCACATATATACATATGTTTTCTGGCAGTCTGGTGAAGCTTATGGACTCACTTGCAGAAAACAAAGACATAGGATGACAAAATAAACCTTGATACCTGACTATCTTATCAAAATAGTTTTAAAAATTATAAGATAGTCTTCTTTGATAGACAGCTCCTTCACAGCCAGTTAGAAGGAACAGACTACTGCAAATGCAATGCCATGGGTGAATCTCATAAATAAGGAGAGCAGAAACCTTCTGCACTAACCCCTTCCCCAATTTTGTCTACAAGATTCTGGATGTAATCTTGACTGAGGTAGCCAAATCTTTAAAACAGAGAAAGAGGTGGTGAGTCCCCTTATACAATATGTCACCGATTAGGTTTTTATAGGAACAACACCATTAAGTCCCCAAGAGGGGCTGTTTCAAGATGTCAGTATCCACAAGTTGCATCCTGGAAGTGGAAGACTCTGTGTCAGATGTTCCACTTGCTAATTTTCACCACAATCCCCTCTGTAACATGTGTACAAATATCACTGATTCGTGTGCAGGGTTTAGGGTCAATTGCAGTGATCTCTCCTGTCTCAGCTGGAGACAATGCTAGAAGGGTTTGAGAGTAAAACTGAGGTCACCTGGCTGAGATGTCTCTCAGTACCTGACTCCTTGTCATTTAGGGCAAACCTTTAAAAGCAATAGCTTTATTTTTTTAATTTTTATTTATTTATTTAAAAAATTTATTTATTTTTAATTGGAGGATAATTGCTTTACAATATTGTGTTGGTTTCTGTCATACAGAATGGCCATTATCAAAAAAATCTACAAGCAATAAATGCTGGAGATGGTGTGGAGAAAAGAGTACCCTCTTCCATTGTTGGTGGAAATGTAAATTGACACAGCCACTATGGAGAAGAGTATAGTGCTTAGTTGCTCAAGCATGTCCAGAACTTTGCAATCCTTTGGACTGTAGCCAGTCAGGCTCCTCTGTCCATGGGATTTTCCCAGCAAGAATACTGGAGTGGGTTGCCATTTCCTCCTCCTAGGGATTCTCCCAACCCAGGGATCAAACCAGCATCTCTTGTGTCTCCTGAATCGGCAGGCTCATTCTTTACCTGGTGAGAATAGTATGGAGATTCCTTTAAAAACTCAGAATAAAACTATCATATTAAAAAAAATTTTTTTTGATGTCGACCATTTTTAAAGTCTTTATTGGATTTGTTACAATATTGCTTCTGTTTTACATTTTGGATCTTGGCCCCAAGGCATATGGGATCCTAGCTCCCTGACCAGGGATTGTACATGCTCCTCCTGCAATGGAAAGCAAAGTCTTAACCACTGGATCACCTGGGAAATCCCCTAAAACAATAGTTTTAAACCTACAGGCAGCTGTCCCCATAATCCCTAACATTTATTATATTTTGAACCTTAAAATTTTTTTTGATCTTTTTGTTACATGCAGTAAAATACATGCAAAAATGTACAACTCAACAAAGTTTTACATGTGTTTATTTATACACCAACTACATCAAGATACAGTACATTTCCAGCACCCAGAAAACTCCCTCATGTCCTCTCCCAGGAGATAAGCACTCCTGGAGTAACTACAGCTCTGATTTCCATCAGCATAGATTAGTTTTGCCTGTTCCTTAACTCAGTATAAATTGATTCGTAAAGCATGTTTTTCTGTGTGTCTGGTTTTCATCACTAAACATTATGTTGTTGATTGCTGACTCCTCAAATATTACCAGAACAATCTGCTCATAAGACAAAGCTGTGTGTGTTACTCACTGCCATCAGGGAGAACATCACCTTGAAAGAGCTTTGGTTGGAGGGGGGAGGCAAAAGATGAATTTGAGGTTTTAATTCTGGTTTAAGGTGAGTCTTTTGATGGGAAGGCTTGACTAGGATTAATAAGAATTATGGTATCCTTTTAGGATTGATGAGAAGAGCAAGGCAAGGATTTTGAAGTGAGAGGTTCAAAGACTCTTTGAGATGGAAATTGTTGTCATTCACTGTTGAAGAGATAATGAGTCTTTCAGGAAGTTCCTATAATGAATAAAGTTATCTGTCTAGGCAAGAGTATCCTGGAATAGGGACCTCCATTGTGTTCCAGTGGCCAAGACTCTGTACTCCCAATGCAGGGGGCCTAGGGTTTGATCCCTGGTCAGGGGTCTAGATCCTACAAGCGGCAACTAAATGCCCTGAATGCTGCAATTAAGACCTAGTGAGAGCAAATAAATACAAAAAAAATTTTTTTAAAGAGCATACTGGAAGAGTAAAGCTATGCTAACAAAGATTGTGTGTGTGTGCTTAATTGCTCAGTCATGTCTGACTTTGTTATCCCATGGATTATAGCCAGCTAGGCTCATCTGTCCATGGGAATTCTCCAGGCAAGAATACTAGCGAGGGTTGCTATTCCCTTCTCGGGGGGGATCTTCCCAACACAGGGATTGAACCTGGGTCTCCCACATTGCAGGCCGATTCTTTACCACCTGAGCTACCAGGGAAGCCCGTGCTAACAAAGACTATGGAATAATAAACCATGAAGTGGTTTATAATTTCAGTCCTCAGTATCCAAGTTCAGGGTGGGGGATAGATGGTCTGAGTCTGTGATATTTTTGAGATTCATCTGTGTCATCTCACATAGCAGTAGTTTGTTCACTTCCTTTGTTGTATAGTACTCCATTGTTTGAATATACTACAGTTCATTTACCCATAATTCTATTAATGGATATTTGTGTGGTTTTGGGGAAATATGTTGCTAAAATCATTCTTGTACATGTTTTTTGGTGAATATAAGAACTTGTTGAAGTAAGTTTATTTTTGTCTTGTTAAGGAATCAAATTGTCAATGCAGATTCTTTTGTTGGGCTTTAGTTGGCATCTCAGGGGACCCAGAGATTCCCTTTGGCCCAGCAATCCCACAGCTCGGTTCATATCTTCCTGCCAGGGGACTGTCAATCACTTACTTGTTCAATATTTCTGGATTGTACATTGTGAGTCCTGTACTGTACAAGGTACTGAAGACACAGCTTGGAGATTTTTCCAAGCTCTAGGAGACAGAGTCTTTGACTATGTTGCTCACTATTGTATCCCCAGCTCCTAAAACAGTTCACAGCATGCACTAATTGCTTGATGATCAGAGGTCAGCGAGCCATGGTTCATGGGCCAAATCTGGTCTGCTGTCTGTTTCTATAAATAGAGTCATGGGGACACAGCCATGCTTCTTTACTTATTGTCTATGGTGCTTTCCTGCCACAATGGTAGAATTTAGTAGTTCTGACAGTGAACATATGTCCCACAAGGCCTAAGATATGTCCTTATCTAGCCCTTTATGGACAGAGTTTGTTGATCTCTAGCCTAGCTGCCCATTTGTCTAGCTAGAAGTTGATACTTCTACCCTATGGACTGTAGCCCACAAGGCTCCCCTGTCCATGGAATTCTCCAGGCAAAAATACTCTAGTGGGTTGCCATCCCTGTCTCCAGGGAAACTTCCTGACCCAGGGACTGAACCCATGTTTCCTGCATTGCAGGTGGATTCTTTATCATATGAGCCACGTGGGAAGTCCCATTACAATGGAAGTAGAGCACAATGAGTATTGTTATTTTTAAGCTTATAAAATTTCTCAAAAAGTTTACAAAAAGAAGTAGAGAGAGAAAAAAAATGAACCCAATTTACCTGCCTTTTAGCTGTAAGGATAGATATTAGAGGATATATTAGTCCCCTTGTGGGACTCAGCAGTGAAGAATCTGCCTGCCAAGAAAGAGAGGCAGGTTCGATCTCTGGGTTGGGAAGATCCCCTAGAGAAGGAAATGGCAACCCACTCCAGTATTCTTGCCTGAGAAATCCTACGGACAGAGGAGCCTGGAGGGCTACAGTCCATGGGGTTGCAAAAGAGTTGGACATGGCTTAGAAACTAAACAAAAGCTAAACAACAACAATAGTTTCCTAGTTTCCTAGCTGTAACAAACTACCACAACTGCATAGCTTAGTACAACAGGAATTTATTGTCTCACAGTCTGGAGGCCAGAAGTCTGATATCAAGGTGTCAGCAAGACCTCAGTCCCTCTGAAGATGCTGTTTCAGGCTTCTCTTAGCTTCTGGTAGCCTCAGGGATTTTTGGTTTATAAACAATCATCTTCTCCCTGTGTCTCTTCATATCATCTTTCTTCTGCGTATGTCTATCTCTGGTCCAAATTTACATGGATGCCAGTCGTGTTGCCTTAGGGCTCACCCTAACCATCTAGTTTCAACTAGATTACCTTTACTAAGACTGTATTTCCATATAAGGTCACACTCTGAGGTGCTGGGTAGTATGATTTCAACATATCTTTTTTGAAGGGGACACAATTCAACCCAGAACAGAAGAAGGGATAGCAGTCTCTGACGGAGACTTTATCAGCATCTTCTAAACCAAACTGATGTCCTATGACATGTCCTTGAAAAGTCTGGGAGGAAAAAAGACAAAAGAAAAAGTTTGGGAAAGAGTGCACACAATACACAGCTTCCTGAAGATCCATCAGATGCATTTCCTAAGCACTGAGAAGTCTTATTGAAAAACCTGTTTAACTCAAAACTTCCCAAATTACCTATCAAACCCTACAGTTGCAGCTTTGGAAAGAAGTGAATGACAGATGAAAAGAAAAGCACAGAGCTGAAAACATGAGAAAATCATTAAATGATGGTACCGGACACAGATTAGAGGAGTCCTTCCCTGCTGGCTCAGAAGGTAAAGAATCTGCCTACAGTGCAGGAGCCCTGGGTTCAATCCCTGGTCAGGAAGATCCCCTGGAGAAGGGAATGGCTACCCATTCCAGTATCCTTGCCTGGCGAATTCCATGGACAGAAGAATCTGGCAGGCTACAGTTCATGGTGTTGCAAGGAGTTGCACATGACTGAGCAACTAACACACTCAGTGACAAGGAGCTTAGAATGAAAAGAAAATTCCATACAATTAGCTGCTGCCGGTTCAATGGACAGGAACTCTGATATGTATCCTGTCTTCTACTCTTGAATAGGTGTGCAGGGTACCACCTTTGCAGATCTTGCTCCAATTCTATAGGAAAATATTATGTGCCTTTTAAGCAATACAGCTCCCTAGATTTGGAAGGAATCCTGACTCCCAATTTTAGAGAAAAATTTTCTCCAAAAATTTTCACAAGTTTGGAGAAGATTTTCTATTGTAGCTATCTTGGTCTCCAAGGGGAAGACCTCTCTGAGTGGGAAAGGCAAGAGAATTTCAGAGATATAATAATCCAGTTGTCAGACATTTCATCCCTCCATAGTTTAGGGTCAAGTCAGTTCTCCTGCAAATTCCATTTCTGAGTCCATATGTGTTTATCACAAGGTATTCTGGTATTGGGTTGGCCAAAAAGTTCATTTGGGTTTTTCCATATGATGTTACAGAAAAATCCAGATGAATTTTTGCCCAATCCAATATGTGCATATGGGCAGTGGTATATGTAATCTACAAAGCCCCACAAAGGTTGAAAAGCAACTTCCATCTGGGCATTGGTACGGGGTGGGGGGGCAGGTAGGGGAGAAGGACATTCCAAAGGTGTGTGACAGGCAAAACTGGAGGTTGGAAAGAGATAGGAATGAAATGACATATTAGTAACCAGTTTCTGCAAAGGCAGTCTTGGTGATTCAGTCTTCAGTGTCCATGGCCAGAGGATCAGGGAGTCATGAGTCAGGTAACCTGTGAACTACTGTGTGTTTCTTTGGCTCAGGGACGCGTCACCCTAGAGGCAATGATGAGTCTCATGCTGTATAATGAGAGAAATATTCATGTCCACATCCTCGGGGCTCCCTATGTAGGTGAGGACATCTGAGTTTGATGGTTTGCGGAGATGGCCCAGATGGAAGAATGGGGCTCAGGTATAGCATGCATAACACCAACAGTGAGCCCTAATGTAGCCAATGGACTTTGAATGATTATGATGTGCCATTGTGGATTCATCAATTGTAACACAACTACAATCTGGTGGAGGAAGTTAATAATGGAGGAGGTTGTATCTGAATGGGGGCACAGGGGTATATGGGAACCCTCCATACTTTCTGTTCGGTTTTCCTAAATTTGAACCTAAAACTACTCTAAAAAATTAAGTCTGTAGAAAAAAAATTGCTGTAGCTTTTGAGATTTCCAATGTCTAGGCCACACGCCAGATCAATTAAATCAGGACATACAGGGTTGCAATCTAGACATAAATAAAGTTTTCGTACAAATTTACATACAATTTTTCATACAACCCATGTAATACCAATGTATGCTCAAGACTGAGATTTACTGCCCTCAGTTCAGTTCAGTCACTCAGTCCTGTCTGACTCTTTGCGACCCCATGAATCACAGCACGCCAGGCCTCCCTGTCCATCACCAACTCCCAGAGTTCACCCAAACTCTTGTCCATTGAGTCCGTGATGCCATCCAGCCATCTCATCCTCTGTTGTCCCCTTCTCCTCCTGCCCCCAATCCCTCCCAGCATCAGAGTCTTTTCCAATAAGTCAACTCTTTGCATGAGGTGGCCAAAGTATTGGAGTTTCAGCTTTAGCATCATTCCTTCCAAAGAAATCCCAGGGCTGATCTCCTTCAGAATGGACTGGTTGGATCTCCTTGCAGTCCAAGGGACCCTCAAGAGTCTTCTCCAACACCACAGTTCAGAAGCATCAATTCTTCAGTGCTCAGCTTTCTTCACAGTCCAACTCTCACATCCATGCATGACCACAGGAAAAACCATAGCCTTGACTAGATGGACCTTTGTTGGCAAAGTAATGTCTCTGCTTTTGAACATGCTGCTAGGTTGGTCATAACTTTCCTTCCAAGGAGTGAGCATCTTTTAATTCCATGGCTGCAATCACCATCTGCAGTGATTCTGGAGACCCCCAAAATAAAGTCTGACACTGTTTCCACTGTTTCCCCATCTATTTCCCATGAAGTGATGGGACCAGATGACTGCCCTAGGAAGTGATAATTTCATAGCAGTGAATCTCAGATCTGGATGCCAATTAGACTCACCAGCACTTTAAAAATATGTAGATATACTCACTCCCTGAAACTCTGATTCAGTTGGTCTAGGATGAGTCCTGGGCACTACTGTATTTTAAAAATCTCTTCGACTGATTCCAATATGTAGCCAAGGTTGATCTGCAGCAAGAAGGGCGACTTCCTGGGACATATGCTTTAAACTCTCCAGTCCTGTCCCCAAGGGAGACATCACCAGTCAGTGCCAGTGAGCCCAGACATGGCCTTAGCATCCTTCTCTACTCAGCTCATCAGGCAGTCACCAACAATGGATCAGAATAGCCAATGGAATCCCCTTTGGCAGCTCTGTGTGAAAGATTTACTCCCTCTCGAAGGCAGAGCCAACAAAGCCAACTCTGCTTTGGAGATCAACTCTGCCTCCATCTCCATAACTTGGAAAGTCTGACACTTGCATAGAAGAACTCGCTAAGGCTGTGACTCCATGACAGCTATTCGGGCTTTAGAACAACGTTGTACCTTTCTGTGCCTATGGTCTTCAGATCTCAAGGACTTTTCTGCAAACATTAACTCATTTGTTTGAAAAGCTGTGGTGCTGTAAAGACTAATGAGATAATGTTTATGAAATGCTCCTGTGTTCCCAAGATGAAAGGCAGCATGCTATTCATGTAAAAGATTCAGAGGCCACTGAAAACTTTCCCAGGAACTGGCAGTTTTTTTGCTTTGCTGTGAATATCGTTTAAGGCCAGGAGAGGGGCCACACTACTGTTCTTTGGAGAAGGCTCAGTGATGTGGGAGGGATAACAGCAAGAACAGCTTGGTAGAACCCCAGGCTTTGTCACCTTCTAGTTTTGTTACCTTAAGCAAGTTTCTTAGCGTCTTTTTCCTCATACGTCCAGTGATGCTGCCTAATATGTGTGAGAATGCTGGCTTGGACCCTCATGTCAGCTCTTATAAGGAGCTTAGAAGCTGTCTTGGGCTGGTGTGAAAGAGACGTATGTGCAGTACATTTTCTCATCACAAAGAGGACATGTACAGGACAGTGCTGAATAAGAGTCCAGAAAAGAGGGACTTCCCTCGTGTTCCAGTGGCTAAGACTCCTTACTCCCAATGCAGGGGGTGTGGGTTCAGTCCCTGGTCAGGGAACTAGATCCCACATGATGTAACTAAGGTTCCCATGCTAACTAAAGATCCCATATGCTTCAACTAAGATGCGGCATAGCCAAATAAATAAATGAGAAACTGAGGGTGTTAGTCACTCAGTCGTGTCTGATTCCTTGTGATCCCATGGACTAGCCCACCAGGCTCCTCTGTCCATGGAATTCTCCAGGAAAGAATACTGGAGTGGGTAGTCAGTCCCTTCTCCAGGGCATCTTCCTGACCCAGGGATCAAACCTGCATCTCTTACATCTCTGACATTCTATCATTTAAAAAAAAAAAAGATCATTAGGCACTATGTGTATGTATGTGTATGTTAGTTGCTCAGTTGTATCGGACTTTTTGTGACCCCATGGACTGTAG
This sequence comes from Redunca redunca, assembly GCA_006410935.1. Lineage (NCBI taxonomy): Eukaryota > Metazoa > Chordata > Mammalia > Artiodactyla > Bovidae > Redunca > Redunca redunca. The sequence continues at coordinate 141,967 of SJYQ01006936.1, forward strand.
CCCACCAGGTTCCTCTGTCCATGGGATTCTCCAGGCAAGAATGCTGCAGTGTGGTGCCATTCCCTTCCACAGGGGATCTTCTGGACACAGGGATCAAACCCACATCTCCTGCATTGCAGGCAGATACTTTATCGTCTGAGCCACCAGGGAAGCCCAGATAAATAAATATTTTTTAAAACAATCAGAAAAAAACTCCCTTAACTAACATGAGAATTGTGAGAATTTATGTCTTTTAGAATTTTCCCATGTAGGTCTATAATTAAGAACAAAATCTATGCTGAGTCCAGCTTGGCCCTAGAAATCATACTGATCTCTCTAGTGAAAATAAAACCTCTCAACGGGTGTATACTAAGTAGCCACTCCACAGAAAGCTGAATAATAGGAATGAATAAGAAAGCTTTAATTTCTCCAATATATTCAGAGAAACTCCTGCCTTAAAAAAAGCAGACAAAATGTTTTATCAGTTCTAAGATGCACATTTGATTATACTATAACATACCTGAGCTTGGAGCTGATTACAAGTGAAGGTAAATCATAATCTAACAGCTATTCTTTCCTTTCCTTCTTTTTTTTTAAAGAAAATTTTTTTGATGTGGACCTTTTTTAAAGTATTTATTGATTTTGCTACAATATTGCTTCTGTATTATGTTTTGGTTTTTTGGCTGTGAGGTGTGTGGGATCTTAGCTCTCCAACCAGAGACTGAATCCACACCTCCTGCATTAGAAGGCTAAATCTTAACCATTGGAAGTCCCTCCTTCCTTTCTTAATGGTTCACTGAATAAATGTGGTATCATGAAATCAATCTTAGAATTTAAGATTGAATCACCTTAAGGTCAGTGAAACATGACAGTAATAATCCCTCGGGGCTATTAGAGGCTTAAGTGGGGGTATTATTGGAAAACACCTGTATTTATTATTAACTGCTGCATTGTAGATTACCCCCAAATTTAGTAGCTTAAAGCCATGAACATTTTCTTTGCTTCATGGGGGTCAAGAATCCAGGAGCAGGTTAGCTCCAGTTCTAGCTCAGGATCCTTCTTGAGGCTGGGGTTACAGTGTCATCTGGGTCTGCTGTCATCCAAGGCTTGACTTGGGGTGGAGAATCCACTTTTGAGATCACGTGGCCCTGGGCAGGAAGCTTCAGTCTCTTGCAATGTGGCCCTCTCCACTGAGCTGCTTGCACCAAGGCAACTGGTTTCTCCTAGAATGAGTTATCCGAGAGAAAGAGAGAGACCAGGACGGAAAGATGGGAACTGTGGAAGTTACATGCCATCTCTTCTGCCATATTCTGTTGGTCACAGGCCCTCCCTGGTATAAGATAAGAGGGGAGAGCATGGAAGCCAAGGATCCCTGGAGCCATCTTTGGAGACTGGCTACCACAACACCCAACACATGGAGGGATGAAAAGGAAATAAGGGAAAAAAATTTAGTTTTTCTCCCTTGTACAGCATTTTCCTTTTTACTTCACGTAAGTTTTGTCCGAAGAGATTGAGTCTTCCAATCTCTTGATTGATTGATACTACTTTAGGTTGTATCACTATCAAACTTATAGTTTCAGTTTATTCAGCATATATCTATAGTGACAAATGGGATGAAGGTGAAAGGATGTTGAAAAGAACATTTTATGTTTGGTTATTTGGTATAGCTGGAGGTGAGAATCTTTCCTTCTGGCTTCCAGGTGCAAAATGGAGACTCTTATGATTTCAGTAATCTCTCTTTTGAAAGAACTGTGTCTAACTTCTAGGGGCTAGTCACCCAAGAGAACTTGGGCACCCTGGTTCTTTTGACCTTTGTAGAGCAGTGGTTTGGCACCAGATGGGAGCGAGAGCTAAATACAGCAAGAGCTCAGAGGACCTCAGACCTAGGCTCTTCTGGTTGAGCATAAGGGGATCAGCTAAGCAAATCACCATCAGCTGGCATAGTGCAAAGAATAAATATGTGTATTATAAAATTCTGGAGCCATTGAACCCTGAATTTCACAGTATTCTTAGAAAAAAGAAGCCTGGTTATTATAAGATGAATTTATGACATCCCTGGATATTATCCCACATATCCTGAATATATGATTCTCCAAATGTGGTACTAACCCAGGATCATCAGCATCACTTGGAAATTGGTTTGAAATGCAAAGTCTCAGTCCTCACTCCAGATCTAGTGAACCACAGCCCACATGGAAATGGAGCCCAATGAGCCGTCTGTGTTTTACTGAACCCTCTAAGTGATTGTGATGCTCATTTAAACTTGAGAACCATGCCCTGAAAAGCTTGAAAAGCACTGCCCACTGTAAAACCCTCTTCCTTGGTGTAAGACATATTATTTCTTCAACACCACACCTCACTCACCAAATACACAAACACAAAGGCAAGACTAAATTTTAGTATATGGGGATGCACTTGGGTGATAAAACTATAAAGAAAACTAAGAACATGGTTACTATAAAGTCAGGATAATGACTATTTTTAGGGAAGAGGGAAGCACAAGCGGGCTGTGCAGGAAAAGGCTCAGGGAGGGCTCCTGATGTGGTCTTACTCATTTAAAGGAGAGTGGGAGCTCCTTCCTAGACACACATTCCTAGACACACATTCCATTGTGTGTCTAGCTGGGCTTCAAGAAGACAGACAACACAAATATGATGGCTGGGGATCTGATACACATACATACCTGTTCCCAGCACAGAAAGCTAGGCAGCTCTCCTTGTAAAGCTAGAGTCTCCAACAAATGAAACCCAGTATATTTTGACAAAATATGGGGTGTTTTTCAACACCAACAATTGGTTTTCCAATTCTCTGGAAACCAACTGGGGGTCAAACTATTAAATACAATTCTGATACTAACTCCCTGGAGTTAGTTCCACAGATTGAAAGGTTTGGTCCCCCAAGACTGCCCCTACTTCAGATGCCAGTTGCAAGTACTGGCCACTCACACTTCTGACCAAATGGCTATAGGTTGGAAGTTCTCACCACCCCCTTCTTAAGCTTGATAATTTGCTAAAATGACTCAGAGAACTTGAGGAAACACAATGTTTGCTAATTTACTATTAAGATATAACTCAGCAACAGCCAAATGAGCGAGATGCTTAGGGCAAGGCCCAGGAAGACGGACACAATTTCACTCCATCTCTGGCTGGATCAGCCTCCCCAGCACCTTGATGTGCTCACCAGCCTAGAAGCTCATCAAAGCTTATTGTTCTAGAGTTTTTATAAAGCTGTATCTCCAGCCTTCTTTCCACTTCCCAGAGGCTAGTGGGCAGGGTGGGGCTAAACCTTCTAACCTTCTAATCGCTGGGTTTTTCTGGTGACCTGC
>SJYQ01006936.1:148917-214526 GCA_006410935.1 Redunca redunca
TAATGGGGAAGTTCCGGGGGGTGAAGCTGGTGTAGAGAGGGGTATGGTCAAGGCTGAAAGTTAGCTGAAGACATTTATGAAACTGTGGCATCAGATGAGGGCTTCTTGGGATAAGAGAAGCCAACGGGGTTAAATTAAAGGTCTTCAGTCATCCCCCAAACTGTTCTTTATGGCTGCGGTGACCAGGTGCCTGGACAGCGTGAGAATGATCTCATCATGGTTCATGTTTTTCAAGATGTTTCAGAGACTCAGCTCCTCTCGATCATGTGGATTCAGCAGATAGCAAATGAGAATCCTGCCCTTTTCTCCCAACACTGATTTGCCCAGAGCTCAAAACAGAATCGCGTGTGTTAGAACCTCGGGGTGCTATTGAGTGGGAATTGAGTCGTCTCGTTGGAGAGATGGCAGACTTTTTGAATATGAGTCGAGGAAGAGCAAGCAGCATGCGTGCCCGAGAACCAGGAGCATCAGGAGAGATGGACGTGCCGCCTCAGAGAGAACCGCCCTTCCCTCGTGTGTTTCTGCCACGGGGTCCTCAGTGGCCCGGCTGATGCCCGCCCACGTGGGTGAGGGCCTGTCTTTCTACTCGCTCCTGACTGCTCACCTCTCCCTGAGACACCTCACAGACACACCCAGAAGTGATGCTGTACCTGCTTTCTCGTCCCTCACGCTGCCCGTGACCGTGTGTGTCCTGACCCTGTGTGGTGGTTCCCTTCCTGACTCTTGAGAGTGATGTGGACCCACTCTGTCCAGCGTGGTGGTTGCCGGCCGGAGCGGAGGTGGACGGCCCCGGGTTCACGCCGTCCCACCCCTGACCACGTGCTTTCTGCCTTCCAGCGCCTTGTCATCTCCTCTCATGTTCTCCCCGCCTTGAGGCTTTATACTTTAGAAAGGTTTCTTCACTGCAATTACAGAGAGTCTTGGGGGTGGAGCGCTGTTAGGCCCATCTGCATCCAGAAATGTGGGTTGGTTTTATGGTGCTGGTTAATTCATTCATTTCCAATTAATGCCAATGATGTGGCACCATTATTAATGAATAAAAATGTGTGTGTAGCTTGTGTTAAAAAAAAAAAAAAAAGAAAATTACTGAAAATACCTCTACCACGTGTACCCATCAGGGGATCACCAAGCCTCTGCTTGAATGTCCTAAATGGTGGGAAGTTCATTTGTTTACAGAGTTGCCTACTTCATCTTCAGATAGTTTTATCTAATAAGTTCTTCATAATGAGCTGAATTTTTTTTTCTTCTCTTAACTTCCATTCACTGGTGCTGACTCCAAGCTGTAAGACCCCCTAAATCTTTGCCTCCCCCACAGGGCTTTTCTATCCAGATAACCCTTGGTACTTTACCCAGGGTTTTTTTTAATATCCCAGTGACCACAGTTAACCTTGGAATGCCATGGTAGATTGGTCAGAGCCACGAAAACCAGCTGTCAGGAGTGAGTGATCCAACCACAGGGAAATGGGGCATCTGATCTCAGGTCCTCCGCACTCTCTCAGGGCCTGGAGGCAGCTGCCCACAGTGCTGAGCTTCCTCATTCTGGCCTTCACTGTTACCTGGATGGTGAGAGCTGGAAAGTATTCTCTATTCAAACATCCTTGATAATCCTTAGAAACCTCTTAGAAGAAACATCCCCTCAACTGTAAGTCAGCATTATCATCTACCCAACATGCTGAAACCAGTCTTGACTGCCCCATGTGTTTCCTAAACCCGAAAGAACTGACCATTCTGCTACTTGGTCTGAAAAGACCTGGCAGAAAAAATTCTGGTGAGGCTACGTAGGTATTATGATGAACAAAAAGGATCAAATGTGGAAAATTATCTATCAGCCATCTTCCACCTTTTCTCTAAATCTCTTAATTCAGAATCTCCCTTTTACTCACAAGCCATCCTGCTTCCCTTCTATCTCCACCATTGAAAGCATCCTGACTCCTCAAAGCCATTTTATGGAGAGCCTCAAACATGGGGAAAAGCCAGAGAAACAGTTGAGCCATATGCCTACTGCCACAGGTATTTTGGATATTGTCATTCAGTTACAGTGTAGAGCCATTTCCTCATGTTAAATCTGGTCGCATATCCCTGGCAGCAATGATTGGATAGAAGGAATTCTTGTTGCAAAGTACCAGTACCCAGTACATCTATACAAATTCTTTCTGATGGTAAAATACTTTAGTTGCAAATAAATTATCTATGCACCTAAAACACTATTTTCTAGAGTTATGTGTTGAAATCTGGTGAGATCCACTTACCATAAGTAGTCGGCATTGATGTGAATACAGAAATTCACTACTGGGTAGTAAATTAGCATCTTATGTATTTGAAAAACTAATAAATGTCTGTCTGATAGTCAACTTAATTATATTTAATTAGGAGAGCAATTATCCCATGTTTTTTTATTGTAAACAATCTATATACCCCCAATAAATTTATAATAAGCTTCAAAAAAATCAGTGTCAAAAAAGGGAAAAAGCCAGTTAACTACAACAAAATATGTAATGAGATTAATAACATATATGTTTGGCTTTAGAGAATTCTTATAAACTCAGTTGATTAAAACACTCTATATTAATGCTATACATTTTTACAAGAGTTTGCAAAAAAATAAGAATTAAACATTTATCACTGGAGTTAGCTGTAGTAAGGAGCTGGATGTAAGTGTTTGACTGCTCTTTGTGCCTTCAAAGTTCTGCAGTAAATTTTGTCTTCTTTTTAGTCCATCCAAAATGACTAAATTATTAGATGCCAGACTCTGCGTCCTAAAGATATTAAAAATAACATAATTATTGCCCTTAAAAGGGTTTCTAACCACGGCATTATATCTTCATTTGGTACTCTTTGATACAGTACATTTACTAACAGGAACTAACTTATAAAGTAAGTTAACCTTTAAAACTCTAAAGTACTCTTTTACATTTTAAAGGGTTTCCAAAAGCAAGTCAATTATTTGACAGCTGCTTTCTAAGAAGTTCACATTTTCTAAATATCTGTTCTTAGACCTAGTATCAAGTATATTCTAGTCAGAAATAGTAAGTTCTCTGAAAAACTCTTCTATACAACTGCAGTGACCAATATCTTCCTGTGTAATTTGTTTCTTTTCTGAAAAGTCATATGGTAGAGAAAAGCCAACTATAATATTTTTCATATTGACAATGATTCTTTCCTAAGGGCTATATGCTATGTTAGTCCCTTATTCAACATACCTGCCTTGCTTCAGCCAACTCACATTATTGGTTTGGCATTTTGCTTTTGACAGTCCCTTCTCCCACCTTGCCTCCCCTCCCTCTCTTGTCTATTACACTGAGATGTCTCAAATGTGTCTTTCCCACACATCACTCTTAATTGCACATCTCTTTGACAGTTATGAAGAGTTTGAACTTTGGTGTTTGTTCATTTGTTGGTCTTTTCAACTAAGTTGTAAGCTTCCTATAGGCAGCAACAACATCTTGTTCATCTTTGTCTCCCTAATCTTCATAACAATTATAGCACATAATTGATGTCCAAATGTTCTTTCCCCTCTCTTTTTCTATAAGTATCTTTAATGATTATGGTTATAAAAACTCTTTCCAGAAAACCACATTATAAGCAATTTTTAAAAATTCAGTTTCTCAGAGACTTCCTTCCTTGGTGGTCCAGTAGTTGAGACTTCACGCTTCTGCAGCACGGGGCATGGGTTAGATCCCTGGTAGGGGAACTAATAACCTGTGTAAAAAAAATCTCAATTGCATGTCAATTTCTCTGCTCTGTTTTGGGTTTGTTTTGGGGTTTGTTTTTGCTTTTGCCAGAGAGAGAAAAAAAGGGGACCCCATGGGTTACTGGTTCACACCACCATTGTTTACCTCAAAGACAGCATGTTTCGATACTTTAATGACAATATAAACTACTATTTCAAGCAGAAAGATCTTAGATATTGTTCCCCAATAAAGTACATATGTTTAAAAAATGCAGACTCCCAGGAATTTAGCCAAAATTATAATCAAGAATGTCTGCAAACATTTATATAACAACAGTTTACTACAGATTGAGTTATTAAAGCAAAAAATTGGGAATAACTGAAATGTCAAAGGAAGGAAAATAATGGTTATATAGAGTCCACATAATATAATACTAAGTAGCCATTTTTTAAAATGAGCTGGATATATATGTATTGATTGCAAAATATCCATGATAAGTTGGGTGAAAAAAGAAAGCCACAGCTCTGTACAATCTGTTGTTAGAAAATAATTATAGTTATAAATGCATGGGAAAAAGTCTGAAAGATACATGCCAAACTGCTAAGAATATTTGGGTCACCTCCTTGGAATAGGAATGGAAAAGGCTGGGAAATGGAGACTTCTAGTTTTACTTTTCTGTATTACTTTACTGTTTCAAAAGGAGGTACACGATTTTATTTAATAATAAAACTAATGCTTTTGAACTGTGGTGTTGGAGAAGACTCTTGAGAGTCTCTTGGACTGCAAGGAGATCCAACCAGTCTATTCTGAAGGAGATCAGCCCTGGGATTTCTTTGGAAGGAATGATGCTAAAGCTGAAACTCCAGTACTTTGGCCACCTCATGCGAAGAGCTGACTCATTGGAAAAGACTCTGATGCTGGGAGGGATTAGGGACAGGAGGAGAAGGGGACAACAGAGGATGAGATGGCTGGATGGCATCACTGACTCGATGGACGCGAGTCTGAGTGAACTCCGGGAGTTGGTGATGGACAGGGAGGCTTGGCGTGCTGCGATTCATGGGGTCGCAAAGAGTCAGACACGAGTGAGGGACTGAACTGAACTGAACTGAATGTGTGTGTATATATATATATGTGTGTGTGTGTGTGTATATATATACACACCAAATTTTAAGATGACTTTTTAGAAAACTAATAACATGGAAATGTTCATTATATTCTATTGAAAAAGCAACATGCAAAATAGTAACTATAGTATTGAGTTCAGTAGGCAAAATATACAGATCAATACGTTCAGAAAGAAGTGTTATAAATACACCAAATGTAAAAAGGATTTTTAAAATATTTAGATGTTAGAGTGATTATAGGTGTCTTTTAAAAATAATTTCAGGGACTTCCCTGGAGGTCTATTCCTGTTCCATGCCAGTTCAATTCCTGATCAGAGAGCTAAGATCCCACATTCTCCATGACAAGGCCACAAAGAAAGAGAAAAAATACTTTTCAGTATTTCTCAACTATTCTATTATGACCAAATTACTTTTATGTTTCTACTCTGAGCAATGTTATTTAAACAACTTGGTGTGGAAAAGATTCATGGAAAACAGCTACATCTCTATCTCATATTGTACAGAACCAGGAATGTTAAGTGAAAATATCCAACCTTCACTTCAGGAAGTGCTTGGTTTATGGTAGTTCCTTCCTCTCTTTAGAAACAACTCAAGATTTTAGTAGTGGAACAGTCAAATCTTGGTTCACATTAAAAATGAACTCTATCCTATTGTGTAAGAGTTTCATTATAACTTCATATAATTGACTCAGTAAAGGCAGGCAGAACTGCATTATTATAAAAGGTTTATGCAGGAGCCTCCCGCTAGTTAACTCAATACTTGCTTGATTTTTAATAATTCCCGTGGCTTAGTGGCTGGTCACTTACGCGTGCACTTACCGTGGAGAATCTATTCCACTGTCCCCTGTCAGGCTCTGGGTCTCTGCTCCTTCCAAGTGACTGCGTTCAGGTTGGACATCCTGAGCCAACGCTGGCATATGCGAAGTGTTGAAGAGCTCCAACTTGTGTGTAAACTGTTTTCTCATTTCCTGACTCTGAGCACTCTGACTCCGGCTACCTGGTTTCTTTCCTGCATCACCAGCAGAGCCTTGTAGGGCTTCGGCCTCAGCAGTGGCTTTCCCCGTGCTGTAGTAATCAAATATACTTCCATCATCAGGCGCTGAGGTCTGCACACATTCAGCTACACTGGGTTCCTCCTCATAGTTAAAACCACACTGGATTCCTAAATGGAGGATACAGTTTTCAGCAGAAAGGTTGGGTTTCTGGCTTTCACCAGGGTTAGTGAGCTTGTAATGTTCATTTCCTTCAAGCACCTGAGGCTCAATCCTCTGTATGTTGCTGTCGTACTCAGTCAGAGACCTTTCTGTCGCCTTCTGTTTTCCTAAATGATTCCACTTGTTTCCCTCTGGAAAAGAAAACTGAATGTTGTCAGGCAGCATTTGAACTAAGCCGTCATTCTCAGAAAAGTCATCCTCATCCAGATAGAGTGAACTGCAGGCCCCATCTTCATCTTCCACTTCATTCTGATACAAGGCCTGGTCATCATCAGAAAGGCCTTCATTTTCTAGACACGCAGTCTGTGCTTCTTGGACACACGCCTTTCCCATCAGAGTTTCTTTCGAGCCTCGGTCTTGTCTCTCAGTTTGTCTCAAATGTTTTGCACCAGTTGGGTAATCCAAAAGACCAAGATTCTGGAACTGGTGTATTGTGCTGTCAACTACTGTGCAAGCAGAAGATGCCTGGCCTAAAGAAGAGGACCCTCCAGATGACAGGGCATGCTGGGGCCCTTCTGCCTCTTCTAATGTGTCAAAATGAGAACAGCTCTTCCTTGAGACCCCAGGGATTGCCTCATTTTCTCCACCGTACACATCGCATCTCAACACGCTCTCCCTGCAGGAACAGCGTTTACTACCATTTCGCAAAACACTACGTTGAGAGCAATTTAAGAGGTGGTCTCTAAAACCATCGCTGATAGATTTGACAGTAGAGTGATTCACATAAGTGGATTCTTCTCTCAGCACATCATTACTTTGTTCACCATATAGCTGTTTGGCTTCGCTCTCAGAGATTCTTGAGGAAACCAAAGACCTTGACCTTTCAAAAGGCTTTCCCTTTGGTCCAGTCTGATTGGGTTCCAAATCACTTGTCTTCTGGATTCTGTGCCCTTTGGTTACTGGGCTCCCTCGGGGAGCCAAACCCTGGAAAGGATTACTGATTCGCTTTTTGTAAAGCAAACGGGGACCTAGTGCTGATGGATTCTCACCAAGTGGCTTCTGAAGTACTGCTTCATTTGCGGAGGCAGGCCGTGTAGCAGGGAGCTTGGGGTGTTTCTCCAGTCTAACATTTCCCAGCTGAGGCCCACTTCCCTGACTCCTGGCTTTGTGTCTGTCCCTGTGCAAATGGCCCTGCCTTCGAGGCTTTACAGACCAGCCCTGTCTTTTCTTAACTCCCCCTTTGGAAGAATACTTATATCTGAGTGTCAGCATATCAGTGGATGTACCCTGGCTATTACGTCTTTTTTGTTCTTCATACTTTTGCATTAGGACAGTATGTTTGACTAAGTTGTCAACAGTCAGAATGGGGTTAATTCGTTTGATTATCTCATGTTCAATGTCTCGGGGGATATTGTCCATGTTATCTTCATCTCGGACAGGCCATTCTTCTGGAGGGAACTGGGCAGAGAAACTGCTGTGCTTTATTCTGGACTTCTCCTTTCTGGATATATTGCGCCAGAAGAGGTGAAAGCCAAACTTCTTGACTTTTTCTCTGTCTTTTGTGTGTGGTAAAGGTTTGATACTCTCACAGAGGTGATTTTCCTCAGACGCTGAAACTGCTTGATTGCGTACCAAAGACTTGGAGTCCACAAGACCTTTCTGCCCTTTGCTAGTCACTTCTACAGCAGCTGGTGGTTCCTGTACATCCTGGGTACACACATCGTGGAAACACCGGCAAGAACGACAATGGGAAATGAAGGCCGCATTTTCCTTGGCTAAATCTGCACAGCTCTCCACGTTCACCAGATATGTAATGGAAGTTGGCATCTGGGAAGTTTCATCCGACAGAACTCTCTTATTTTCTTGGGGGGTTGTATTTGTGATGAAGTAAGTCTGAGGAGTAACGATGAAGTATCCTTCTCCAGTATGATAAATCTTCCTTTCTTTAATGAGAGTTCCCAGAGTGGTATAAAGAATATCTCGAGATGGAATTGCAATGCCTAAAACAAACAAGAATTTTACCCTGATAGATTCTGAATAAGAAATATTTTTAATGAGTGAACCAATTAATACATGTAATTAAAATGTCAAAAAAGCATTAAAAATAATGATAGTTCAATTGAATAATAGGAATATAATTTGGTCTACACAAAGATATATGGGTAGGTTACCAGTTAAGTAGAGGGAAAAAAATGAGTTCCCTCAAACGGAAACCCCAAGTTAAATGATCTCATTACAAATTTAAATTTTGATTAAAGAAAGACTTCTTGAGAGCAAACATAGAAGTTTTTGAAAGCCACAGTCTCATAGCTTAAATCTTAGTAAGAATCCAAAGAAAAAATGAAAATCAGTCTGTGCTTGGGTAAGATGTTAGGTAACCACCTAACATCTGGATTATGGTAGTTTTTCAAAAAAAGAAGGTAACAATTTTAAAGAAATTCCCTTTCCAAATGGCAGGTTTTAAAATTATATTTAGGTTGTGAAAATAATGTTTTAAAAGTGTAACACTGGAAGAAAATACATCAGTCTGTTAACATTGCTTTCCTTCGAGGGCGTGCTCAGTCCCTTCAGTTGTGTCCGACTCCTATGACCCTATGGACTATGGCCTGGCAGACTCCTGTATATGGGATTATCCAGGCAAGAATACTGGAATGGACTCCCTTGCCCTCTTTCTCCACATCTCTTATGTCTCCTGTATTGGCAGGAGAATTCTTTACTACTAGCACCACCTGGAAAGCCCTTTGAGCAGTGGCACTATAAGTGATTACCTTTCTATATTTTCTGGACTTTTCTACAATATGCATGTTTTATAGAAACTATAAATGATAGAAGTTGTCACCACTGGGAAGTGGCAATTTAAGAACAGGCAGGGACCTCTGTGGTAGATAAAGTCTTTAAGACTACAATTACACTGCAAGGGGCATAGGTTTGATCCCTGGTTGAGGAACTAAGGTCCCACATCCTTCAGAGCACAGTCGAGAGAAAAAAAAAAATAGGAGGCATGGGGAGAAGATTAATCATTTTTTGCTTTGCCCTCCTTTCTACAGAGTCTGACTTAATTAAATTACTACCATAAACATTACTTTTGAAAAAGTTCATCTGGAAGATAAAAGAAATACTCATAAATTTGCTGATGCAGATCTTTTTCTGACAGGGCTCTAATATAAGTTTCTATAATAGGAAAAAAATGGGAATTCCCTGCTGGTCCAGTGGATAAGAATCCGTCTTCCGATGAAGGGGACACAGGTTTAATCCCTGGTCCAGGAAGATTCCACATGCCTTGGAGCAATTAGTCCATGAGTGGCAACTACTTGACCCCATGCGCTGCAACAATGGAAGCCGGAGCACATGGAACCTGTGCTCTGAAACAAGAGGAGCCATCAAAATTAGAAGCCCACACAGCACAATGAAGAGTAGGAGCCGCTGCTTTCCGCAACTAGAGAAAGCCCGAGCATAGCAACAAAGACTCAGCACAGCCAAAAGTTAATTTTTAAAAAAATCCATAGAAGAAAAAAATTGCATATTGCCCACTTTATGTGTTTAAGATGGTTTATAAATAGAAAACAAACACAGGCAATGAACTGATGAGAAAAACTTGTTACTCTACCTGGGTAACGTTTCATCAAATGTTCCAACAGTGATTCTTGTGTTACTACAGTCTGATCAGCATTCATATCAGATATAGCACAGCAGAGAACTTCAGCTAAAGGTATAAACTGAGATTGAGCTATTGGATTCATTTGCACTGGAAAGACATCACCTAAATTGGAGATTTGAAAAAAAAAAAAGTGATAAATTTGATACAGTATAGAAAATATTTGAAATTAGTTAATCAAGAATAAAGACTGAATATCAGGTGGAACTGCTATTCTTTCATCAGTCTTTACTCAGTCTGTTAACATTATATACACAATGATAAAAAGCACAGGAAAAAAAAAAGCTTACTTTATGATCTCTACTTTTAGGAAGTCTGTGATAGTTGTCACTACTTTATAAGCAAGAGATAATAAGTTTCCATAAGAAAGCTCAAAGTGCTACTGGAGTTCAGGTCAGACAATGCTTATATGGCAATTCACATCTTTCAAAGCATTTTTTCATATTAGCTACCAGAGATAAGCACAGATGGAAGTATTTATTTATAATATATATAGCCATAAAAAGCTCAGTGATTGTGCCAATAGTTGTTGTTGTTCAGTTACCAAGTTGTGTCTGACTCTTTGGGACCCCATGAACTGCGGCACACCAGGCTTCCCTGTCCTTCACTATCTACCAGAGTTTGCTCAAACTCATGTCCATTGAGTAGGTAGACATGACATCCAACCATCTCATCTTCTGTTGCCTCCTTCTCCTTCTGCACTCAATCCTTCCCAGCAATCAAGGTTTTTCCAGTGAGGCAGCTCTTTGCATCAAGTGGCCAAAGTACTGGAGCTTCAGCTTCAGCATCAGTCCTTCCAGTGAATACTCAGGGTTGACTTCCTTTAAGGTTGACTGGTTTGATCTCCTTGCTGTCCAAAGGACACTCAAAGTCTTCTCTAGTACCACAATTTGAAAGCATCAGTTCTTCAGTGCTCACTCAGCCCTCTTTATGGTCCAGTTCTCATATCCATAAATGACTTCTGGAAAAGCCATAGCTTTTACTAGATGGACCTTTGTCAGCAAAGTGATGTCTCTGTTTAATACACTGTCTAGGTTTGTCATTGCTTTCCTTCCAAGGAGGAAGCATCTTTTAATTTCATGGCTGCAGTTACCATCTGCAGTGATTTTGGAGCCCAAGTAAACAGTCTCTCACTGTTTCCACTGTTTTCCCATCTATTTGCCATGAAGTGATGACCGGATGCCATGATCTTAGTTTTCTGAATGTTGAGTTTTAAGCCAGCTTTTTTGCTCTCCTCTTTTACCTTCATCAAGAGGCTCTTTAGTTCCTCTTCACTTTCTGCCATCAGGGTGGTATCATCTGCATATCTGAGGTTGTTGATATTTCTCCTAGCAATCTTGATTCCAGCTTGTGATTCATTTCATCCAGCCCAGCATTTTGCATGATGTATTCTGTATAAAGGTTAAATAAGCAGGGTAACAATATACAGCCTTGACATACTCAATTCCCAATTTTGAACCAGTCTGTTGTTCATCTGGTTCTAACTGTTGCTTCTTGACCTGCATATAGGTTTCTTGGGAGGCAAGTAAGATGGTCTGGTATTCCCATCTCTTAAGAATTTTTCACAGTTTGTTGTGATGCACCCAGTCAAAGGTTTTAGCATAGTCAACGAAGCAGAAGTAGATGTTTTTCTGGAATTCCCTTTCTTTTTCTGTGATCCAACGAATGTTGGCAATTTGATCTCTGATTCCTCTGCCTTTTCTAAAAACAAGTAAAGGGACAGAATCAGTCTTCTGATTCCCAATCTAATATTTTGGTCATTCTACCATTTCCTAATTGAAATAATTAGTATGAGGAATTCTCTAGTGGTATCCAGTGGTTAAGACTTCCTTAACCTTCCACTGAAGGGGGCTCAGGTTCAATCCCTGGTCCCACATGGCATGTGGTGCAAGCAAATAAATAAAGCCATTGCCACATTAAAAAAAAAAAAAAGTCAGATTGGGGTATTTATTCCCTGGTGGTCCAGTAACTAGGATTCACTGCCATGGGTGTGGATCAGCAACGTAAGCATCTGAAAGTACAAGCCATGTAATACACAGCCAAAACAAAAAATGTCAGATTGAAGGAAGGGAGTTGGTGAGGAAAAGGTGAAATTAATGAGTCTCCCTTCTGAAGCAGGGTTTCTCATCTTTGGTACTTTTGACAAGTGATGACAGATATCAAATGGGGCCAGATGACCAGGGTGACAAGGAGTGAGGGATTTCCTGGGACTCAAGATTTTCAGTGCCATAACCAGAAAGTTGAAAGCAAACTGAGATGGTTGGTCACCATAGACAGAGAATTATTTGTTGTGCAGAGCTCTCTTGATCATGGAAGGTTGTTTATTAGCATCCTTGGCCTCTCAATGCCAGGAGCATCTCCCACAGTTGCAGCATCCAAAAATGTCTCCTGCTGCTGCTGCTGCTAAGTCGCCTCAGTTGTGTCCGACTCTGTGCGACCCCATAGACAGCAGCCCACCAGGCTCCACCGTCCCTGGGATTCTCCAGGCAAGAACACTGAAGTGGGTAAAAATGTCTCCAGATACTGCCAAATGTCCCTGAAAGGAAGGGGTTGGGAGTCAAAAGTATCTCAGTTGTAAACCACTGTTTTAGACCATTTGTTGGGAAAATCTGATGGTGAAAGAGTAAAAATAGAACACAAACCAGGAAAAATTAGGATCAAATGAATGTGACTGTGTAGGTTGTGATTTTCTTAAAAGATCTTTGCACATTTGGCTGCCAAAAAGAAGGACTTAATGGCAATGATGAAAATTATTCCATGAGAGAGAAGAGAAGACAACAAGATCCCAAAGGAGGGGAAAAGGAAAGTGCCTAAAAGGCACAGGTAAAAGAACTGTCTTAGAAATGAGAAAGATTGTACTTCATCTGAAACTTGAGAAAATATAAGATGGCACATGACCAGAGATACTCTGAGGCATGGAAGGAAAAAAAATATTAGTACAGCAAAGTCATCTGATCTCTGTAAAGTGAGAAAGGGAGAAAGAAAACAGAGAGGAGAGGAGAGAAAAATGGGACCGAGGAGGTGAAGAGTAGGAAGGAGGGAGTTTGGGGAGTTATTCTCAGGGTACATTAGGAAAGTTAAAAATGAACACAAAGATTATGAAGGAGCTCTGAGTCTCCTAAGTGTGGTTTCTGGCAGATGAAGCAATCTGAAATCAAAAAGGATGGGAGAGAGGGAGGCTACTAGTTTCTAAAACTTCAATGTGCATGTGAGAATCATGGGGCGATTGTGCTAGGGTACAGATTCTGTGTGATTCAGAAGATCTGAAACTAAGCCTATGATTCTGCATTTCTAACAACCTCCCAGGTGATGTTTCATGATGCAGTTCTGAGGACTGCTCTTTAGAGTGGTAGAGGGTTAAGGTGTTAAAGTAGTCAACCAGTCAACAAATAAACATGACCCCAGGGCAGCATGGGAGTCCACTCTAGCCAAAGAGAAGCCAAAGAATTTAGAAAACCTGGCTATAACCCTGCCTTTGACTCTTCTAGTATCAGGGAGGAAGCCAATATATTGCACTGTTTGTTGAGGAGGAAAGAAAGTGATGAGGACTGGCCAGGAACAAAGGGTTGTAGCCCAAGTTGGTAAGTGGCTCATAATACTTACTGTATCTGCATGAAAGATAAAGGACCTCTTCCATCAGGAAACTGAAAAGCCGTTTGCTGTTAAAGATCACACTGATCTGTCTCCTTGTTTACTTAAGCTTCTCTATTTGGCAGGCTGGGGCATCTTTGACCTTGGAAGGTCACAACACAGGGCAGAATTGCTGTCTGCTTTGGCAGCAGAGGGAAGGATCTCCTCTTGGCCTGCTAGGTGTTGCATTCAGTGATGCTAAGATACCTATAGCATTCTGAGAAGCTAAGATGAATGGCTAATCAGTTAGCATTTCAAAGCGTGGTGATAAGAGATGATGCTATGAAACTTGACTGTCCAAGCGGAAGGTTAACTGACCTAAAACTCAAAATTCTCCTAGAAACTCTACCTCTGAGCTAAGGGTAATAAGCCTTTCTCCCTATCTTTGTTCCCTCTTTGCTTTTTTACTTTCTGCATGTGAGACTTACTTTCTTTTCTTTCATCTCCCTCCTCAACCGGACAAAATATTGAATTAAAGTACAATTTCACATATTTTTATGCTTCTTAAACATAACTTTTTTGGTGGCTTCCCTGGTAGCTCAGATGGTAAAGAATCTGCCTGCAGTGCAGGAGACCCAGGTTTGATCCCTGGATCAGGAAGATCCCCTGCAGAAGAAACGGCAACCCACTCCAGTATCCTTGCCTGGAAAAATCCCATGGACAGAAGAGCCTGGTGGGCTGCAGTCCATGGGGTCACAAAGAGTCAGGCACAACTGAGCGACTAACACTTGTCATTTGGGGCTTCCCTGGTGGCTCAGAGGTTAAAGCGTCTACCTGCAATGCAGGAGACCTGGGTTTGATCCCTGTGTCAGGAAGATTTCCCTGGAGAAGGAAATGGCAACCCACTCCAGTATTCTTGCCTGGAGAATCCCATGGACAGAGGAGCCTGGTGGGCTACAGTCCACGGGGTCGCAAAGAGTCAGACACGACTGAGCGACTTCACTTTCACTAAACATAACTTTGTGCGTTTAATTTAAAACAAACGTATATAACTCTCTTCCCCATCTTCCAAGTCACTCTTGGTGACTTTTTTTCTTGTATGCGGTCTGAAATTGATTACCTGCCCCACTTCGTGTGGACTTAGAAGTCCTTAATCCAAAAAGGAGGGACAAGTTCTTCTCTGCTAGAAAGATACGGGCTAGAGTGTTAGAGAAGTAGAGGGCAAAACCTAAAAAGGATTTGCTCAACCACACAATACACACTCAAACCTCACCTCACCCTTGGCCTAAATCCAGTCACTCTGAACCTTGAGACGGGGGGAGTGGGAGAGAAGGGAAGGTTAGAGATGAGTGGCTAGAAAGTCAGTTTATGTTTGATGCCCCTGCTGTGCCCCCTGCCAGGGACTGCCCATTTCTGTACACATGAAACAGGAAGCTGTACTAGGGTCCAGGAAAGGGGTTAGACCCGAAGCAGCCCATTTTCTAGTTCAACCCTTAAGTTTGTTTCCTCTTTTCATAGGAAAATGAATAGTCAAAATGGATTTTTTATGGGCCTGGGGGCAGACATGCATGGGATGTTCCTGTACATTTTTCTGCAATCTCCTGTATATAACTACTTCCAAACAAAAGTTAAAAAAAAGATTTTTCAGAAAGTACTACTTCTCATTAACAAGAAGTGCATGAGAAATAGAATGTTTCTCAGACATTTTAAAAATCCCAAGCAATTTTTTCTTAATCTCAACACTGCTTGCCAAATCCAAAGATACTTTTGGAAATTTTATTAGTAATTCCTACCATAGTGTGGGGATGTATATTTTAAAAGAGTAAATAAATCCACTACCCACTAGAAAGACAAATGCCTTTTTTTTTTAAATTACTACCGTTATATGTCAACTGTCTTTTAGAAAACATGTTGAATCGCACGTGTCCCCTGCTTTGGAGCTCCCTCTAGACAAACCTTAGAGAAAGTTTCTCAGTACATTCCTTTCACAGCTGTTGCTAAGATATGTCTTCAGGGTGAACCCTGACATGGGAACATTTGTGATAGACGTAGGAATCATTTTCCAGCTGCAGCCATAGTTTGTTTCAGTTACTTTTACACTTGGATTTCTGGAATGCTATGACCCTCAGAGTTTTGCGCCAAAACTTAACATTCTGTGCAGAGGATTCCTCTTTTAGATGTAATTAGATTTTACAGTAAAAGAAGGCCAGCCCTTTGTCTTTATCCTCAAAGTAATCCTAGAGTAACTGAAGAGCACCTTTAGTCCAGGCCCGCTATGGACCTCTGACCCTTGAGCTGGAGCAGGGATCAGAAGGCTAGGAGAGCTTGTGGGCCAGAGTAAACAGTTCACAACAATGTTCTCTCTGTTTACACAGTCTTGCACTCTTGGGTGCCACGGAAATGGGAGAAGTATTTATGCCAAAAGGCTGGTTTCACAAAAACTACCCAAAAAGTAGAACCATACAGATTAGTGCCTGCTACATTTAATGCCACCTTTTCTGCACAGGACATTTTTCTTTTTACCTTGCTGTATTCTCAAAGGATTTAGTTTGTATATAAATTAAAAAAAAATTCCAAGTTATAACAATGAGGCAAATTATATGAGTTTTAAAAAGATTATTCTTTCGAAGTCCACTTTTTTAGGGAACAAAGAAACAATGGAAGGCAAATTAAATGTATGTAGCATTTAGATAAAATGAAAATTGAAGCCCTAAACTATCAGAAGGAGATAAGACATCCAGTAAAGTCCAGAGCCGGGCTCTTTGGGGCTTGCAGTCCTAAAACTATGACTAGAAGCAGCTTCCTGTGTGATGGACATGAATTCATACAGACTCAGACCATCAATTCCTGCTCCCTGGTGCCTAATGATAGTGGTCTAGGAAGCCCCTGGCCAACAGAGCAGAACCCTGGAAGTGTGGCTTGTTCCTGGAGTTGGTGATAATCACTCAACAATAATCTGCTGCAATCAAAGACCTCGTCCAAATCCTGAGGAAAACAGAGGTGGTTTCTTTATGTTGGGGCACAAAGGCCTCCTCCCTATGCCTCAGTCGGAAGTCCTCTAGAAGAAAACCCTCTTCTGGCTGTTTTCTAACAGAAAGAAAAGTGGCTGAGAGAACTACTTCCTGAACAATTCATAAGGCGTGACTATTCATGCTCCAGTGAAAAATAGCAAGAGGCACATTCATGACGAATATGGTCACAGCAAGATTGCCTTTCACCAGACCCGCAGAAGGCAGCTAGAGTGAGTACGCCAAGCTAACCTCTCCGCACCGCCGCCTCCACGGAGCTGCAGGACTGGAGAAATGGTCAACCCAGGAACACAGGACTCCCAAATCTGCCAGTATAGACAATCAGTTGGAAGTTTTAGTAAAATGAAAACAAGCCTAAACTTTGTACTCTCCAAGTAAGAAAGGCAGAACCAAAATCGAGTTACAAACTGCCTATCCCAAACTTGAATTTGCTTTGTCCACTGGAAGTAAAAGCATCTTTATCAAAATTGAATGTGTTTATTTTGACACTCTAGTTAGATTTCAGGGAAAAAATTAGTTTTCCATAAAAATGTTCCCTTTAGAGGAAGAAAATCACTATACAATATTTACATTTATCTTGTGCTTTTAATTAAGGCACCTAAACAAATTCCAGGAGGGCCTCCTCATGGAATCTATACTCTGACATTGGGCATAAGACGATGTTGCTACCAAACATGCAAAAGACAGGAAATATGTCTTTGGAAATTTGGAAAGCATTTCCCATTAGAACTTTTCTGGGTAACACTAAAACATGAATTGGCCACAAAATTAAATTCTAGGTAAAAACTAATCCTAACATTATTTCATATTTAAAACACAAAGTTTTCTCTACTATAAACATGTTTAGTCCCTATACAAGTGTGTTTATGGACTCCATACTAGGCAGTCTGCCAGAAATTCATGCATTATTGACCTTCAAACAGTTTAACTGAGCTGCTCAAACTCAGCTAATTACCTGGACACATGAAATCGGAGAGCATCTTTTTGGGAGCTTGTATTGAATGACACTGTGGGAAAAATATATTCTATGTGCATTAGAAATGACAATAGAGCATGAAAAAAACCAGCCTGCAGAGAATACACTCAAGTTTAACAAAAAAGGATGTTTTGTCCTAAGTAATCCAAGAAGCTTCGCTGATTTTAAACTATGCTTTTATCCAGTACAGAATTTCCAAATTTCTTTAATAAAATTGATCCTAACTTTAAAAAAAATGAAAGTAATCTGTAACAAAGTGCCTCAGCTGAGATTAGATGCTATGCAAAAATTTCCATGACTTTCAGTAATTAGATCTACTGAGTTAAACACTTAAATAGGTTCAGAAAATCAAACAAAATGGGAACAAAAAGAAGAAAGGTTTCAAGCCAGCAAAGCCAAGCCCCTCTCTATGTCTCCCTTTTATTTTACAAAAATGAAAGAAAGCAAACACTTTCCTCCACAGTTAGAAACAAAAGAGGACCATGACTCAGAAACTGGCCAAGAGTAGTCAAGTTATCTACCATGGAAGCTGAAATTCCTTCTCCAGCTCAGTGATGTTTATTTTGGAGTCCCAGACAAATGGCTCCCCTTCTGGGAAATGCCCTCTGCTGAAAAGCTACAGGCTTCCCTGAAAGAAGGCTAGGCTGTTCATCAGCAGGAATCCTTAGTGCTATCTTTACTAATGGCACTTCAACCTGTCAGGATTAGTAAATGAGAAGGCATTTTCTTTTCAAGTGACATGTCCACTGATACTAACAAATAGTGGAGTTGCAAAGGTCTTGGGCCATTTATGACAAAGACCTCAGAATCTGGTTGTCACAGCACATGGATATGCTTGAAAAGACACATAGTTGGCCCTATCAGGGAGCCTCCAGCAGCCTTCCTCTATAGAGATACAGGCATGCCTGGCTGGGAGGGAAGGATGTGAATGACTGAAATCAGCTGACCTTTTTTTAAAAAATGTTAAAACTAATTCACAGTCAGCCACAAAGCCCTCAGGCATGGTGGTACCCTTCCCTAACCTCTATTCCCTTCCCAGGTTCCACTTGGGATATGTTAATGACTTTACCCAGATAAGTTAGTTTTCTAAATAAATGAGTAGCTTAAAACACTGCACATTTATTATTTCACAGTCTATAGGTCAGAAGTCTGGTGGGCTCCACTGGTTCCTCTGCTCTAGGACTCATGGCCTGGGATCTGATTGGAGGCTGTGAGGGAGAATCTGCTTCCACACTCATCCAGGTTTTTGGCAGAATTCAGTTCCTTGTGGTTGTAGGACTGAGGTCCCATTCCCTCAATGGCTGTCAGACAGGAGCCTTTCTCAGCAACTTAAAGCAGCTTGGACTTCTTGTTATGTTGCCCCCTTCAGCTTCAAAGACCACATGGGGTCTTCTCTACTCTTCCATTATCTCTCATGTGCCCTTCTGTTGCTTTGCTTCTGCTTCCAGCCAGAGAAATTTCTCTGCTTTTAAGGGCTCATGTGATTAGATTGGGCCTACCCATATAATTGAGGATAATCTCCCTAATGTCCATAACCTAATTACATCTGCAAAGTCCCTTATGCCATGTTAGGCAACATATCCACAGGTCCCAGGGATTCAGATGTGGACATCTTTCGGGGGGCCCATTCTGCCCACCACAGCAGGTATAAGGGTTGGGGACAACAGCAAGCTGAGTAGAGCACAGGTTGTAAACGTCCACAGTCCCTGTATCTTCTTAAAAATGGGTGTGCAGAAAACATCCTTTCTTTGCCCTCCAGGCAAACCTGGGGCTGATTTAAGATGAACTTTCTTCCCAAGAGTCTAGAAGCTGCACAGGCAATGATAGCAGTTCTCATCTTTGCTCAGCATCATGGTGATGGGTATAAAATACCACTGTGTAAAACTGGGGGAAATTTTAGCACCAAGGTTGTTGTTTGAATAACAGATAAATAAAAGTTACCTGTAACAAAGAAGGAGCCTTTTAATATGCACATAGTCTTCACGTTACAAATGAGTATTACTCTGGAGGCAAGCCATCTGATGTGGGTTCTAACCCAGGTTTGCTATGTGGCTCTGAATAAGCCACCTCTCTTCTCTGGGCCTCAGTTTCTTTGTCTATAAGTGTGGAGCTGAACTAGATCAGCATTTTCCAAAATGCATTCTATGGAAAATTCATTCCATGAAATGCTCTGCAGGAAAAGGGTCCTAAAGGCCAATGTTTGAGAAACCCCAGAGTCCCAGGGACATTGTTAACGATTCTGAGAACAGTAACACAAAACCTAGCTTGTTTAACTCAATGTTTTCCAATCATATGTGGCAACAGTTTTTACTCCAGTACTTATTACCCTTCAGCTGTGACTTCTCTCCATTCCAATTGGCCTCTCTCTGAATAGTCTGTATTTTCTCATCTCCATGACTTTGTCCCCATTTCCTCCACCTAAATCACTCTTTCCCCACACCTCAGTGCTTCAAAATCCTGCCACAAAAACTGGCTCAAACACTGACTAACTCTCCCATGAACTGTTCTCTAGTTCCATCAGTTGGAGATAGTCTCCTTCCTACATGGACCACTTAAGAACTATCTAACCAGTAGCTACCATGGCATGCTATCCAGCACGCTGAACACACTGTTGTTATGACAGCACAGTCCTTCAATCATTCCTTGTCCAGCAAATATTTATTGAGTACCTGCCATACGCCAGTTCATGGGGATATGACAGTGAACACGACACAGTCCTCACCCTCAGAGGGCTCCCATTCTAGTGGAAGAGCAGTGGTTGGAGGCAATCATAACCCAACATGAGGGCTATGATTAGTAGGACTGGGACTCAATATTCCTGGGTTTTACTCCTGGATGCCATTCTCAGAAGTTTGTGGAGCCTGGGCACGACCATCATAAGGAAGATGAGTCAGACCTGTCCCTATGTCACCTTGGGTTAACCTAAGATAGCTTAGGGTAAGAAAGGGAGTTCTGGAGTTGATCAGGCAGACCTGGGCTCAGATCTTCCACTTCCACTTACTGAGTGCCCTCTTCAAGAAATCATTACTGTTCAACCAACAGTATTTGGTTCAGATGTTATTGTGGAAAAACATCCAAAAGTACCTGGAATAAGATTTGACACACATCAATTCTACCAATATTAGCACTCTTTAACTTCTCTTTGCAAATTAGGGATATTAAATTGATCATCCCTTATTCCATGTTATTATTATTACTTTGAAGGCTTCTTGGAGGGCACAGTTCTACACATGGATAAATTACTTAGCCAATCCTGACTTTTCTTTTCCTAACTTCCAGAGCCAATTTGATCAGACACCAGTCTTGACCATGATCTTCTCCCTACCTGAAAGTGAAAAGTGAAAGTGAAGTCACTAAGTCATGTCCAATTCTTTGGGACCCCATGGACTGTAGCCTACCAGGCTCCTCCATCCATGGGATTTTCCAGGCAAGAGTACTAGAGTGGGTTGCTATTTCCTTCTCCAGGGGATCTTCCTGACCCAGGAGTCAAACCTGGGTCTCCCGCATTGCAGGCAGATGCTTTACTGTCTGAACCACCAGGGAAGCCCAACCTAGAAGAAAACAATTTATGTAGGTAAAGTCTACTGCTAGCCCTGCTTTCTTCTATTCACTGACACTTTATTTGTGACCCTTGTAGACATTGTAGGCTGGCTCATTCAACCCACATTCCGAATCACCTTTCTCTACTATGGAGGCAGGAAAAGCATATTACATACCCAGTTTCCCAGGCTCACTTAAAACTAGTGGACATGTGACATCATGGTGGTCAACAAGATAAAGGCAGCCAGCTACCAGTGCCAGGAGAAGAGCTCTCATAGAGAAAAGGTCTTTATTTCATCTTTTACCTTTCCATTCTTGACTCTTTCTTCCAGCCTGCATTCTGAAGAGACCGCAGCCACCTTGTGACCATGAGGTGACAAGCATGGGGTCAAAAACCCTCACCTACTAAGGAAGACAAAGCAGAAAGAGTGAGCCCTGGTGTCTGACAGCCTTGCTGAGCCACTGTGCTGGCCCAGGGGGCTGCCTTCCTCCAAACTTCTTGTGATGAGACAAATCTACTCCTTATTTGTTCATGCCATTCTTAGAAGACTTTCTATAATCTACAACAAAACACATCTCTAACTAATACTTAGTCAAGGGCATCTGACATTTACCTCCTCATATTTTCTACTGTGGGTAAAATGTTTGTCTTGTTGAGGGCTTGAGTAAGCTTCTGGGTTTTATACCAGTCGGATGTTTTTACTTCAACACCTTAACTGCTATGAAGCTAGAAGGCCACACTGGTGGGTATTTACAGAAAAGGTGTCAGGGCTCCTGCTGCTTTCCCCCTATCATGTCAAGTCAAACATGCCGAGAGAAGAGACGCAGAAGCTTTAGCGAGTTTCACTCATTTTTAACTGTACTTAAAAAGGTTACAATGGGCTCTCTGCTCTAGATGAAAAAGGCTATCCTTATTACATGGAGAAATCACAGAGGGGAAGATAAGAAATGTCACAGTTGATACACCTTGATCTCAAAATACGGGTATCTACAGTTACAGCCCTAAGAACGGAGTGCCTTTTAATTTCTCCTGAAAGAAGTCTTGTGAAATAGAGCCAGTAAGTCAATATCACCATTAACATCAATGTAGGATTAACTCAGGACTTAAAGAGGCAAATAATGAATAACCTCACTTAGACTTGAGGGGTGAGTGATCTCTGTCTTTGTTGGAGAAATCTGTCTCTGGTCGTAGATGCACACAGGCCCTGGGTCTGCAAGGTGGTGGACTAACCCCAGCAGAGGCCTCCTGCTCAAGAGAGGGTCTGGGTTCTGTGGTGTGAAGGGAGCTGGGAGAGGGTTCTACTCTGTAACACACACAGTGCTGCCTTTTGCCACTGGCCCCCCTGCCCCCCCACACACACTTTACCAAACAACATCACAAACATTGCAGCCTTGCCTGCTCTTCTCCTATTGAAAGTGGTGGGGGTTGGGTGACTCAGAATAATGAACAGGATCTGCCCAGAATCCGGGGAGGCTTATCAGCGTCCACAGGTGTTTCCCCAGGGCCCCCAGCAGGCTGCTCTCCCACCAAATCTGGAAAGCATCACTGAGTTTCTGCATCAACAGTCTCTTTCACTTCTCCGAGACTGTCTGCTATGCTCCAGCTGCTTTCAAGTTGATTACAGACTCTCTTTTGGCCTCCTGAAATACTAACTTTTTAAAAGATAAAAGCCATTCCAGGGATACAATTCACATAAATGTATTTTTACTAAGAAGCACTTCCCAGCTGTTAGAAACTTTAAAAGGCCTAAATGTCTTCATTTGAAGATTGTGAGTTTCCTTTTCTTCAGCACAGAAGGCTTCATCTTGCATCTGGGCAAATGTGACTGCAACTCCACGGGGACTTCAGTGTATTTCTACAAGGTCATTGCCTTAGGAATGAAAAAGTAAAGTTTACCACCCTGATAAATCTTAAAAGAGGCTAAAGGTCTTGCTCACTACCAGTGACTCTGATCTTTACATGGGAGGGTCATCTGGTCACTGCTTCTAGGAGCTGACCACCTACTTCACACTAAACCAACAATTACTGCACCTTTGACCCAAGGCAGCCAGATGGTTTTTCTCAGATTACATTCTGGGAGAAAGAACATGGGTTTGTGCACATTGTGTGGTGAGGCTGTCAAGGCAAAAGCCTCTAGGGTCCATCTGCAGAGGTTACCTGACCCCTCCTTTGCCTTCCACACAGACA
Organism: Redunca redunca; assembly: GCA_006410935.1. Taxonomy (NCBI): domain Eukaryota; kingdom Metazoa; phylum Chordata; class Mammalia; order Artiodactyla; family Bovidae; genus Redunca; species Redunca redunca. The sequence continues at coordinate 171,824 of SJYQ01006936.1, forward strand.
GGGCCCCCCAACCCCAACCCCACACAGAACAAATGCCTATGCTTTCTCTTTCTCCATCTCTTGGGTTTCAGCCAGAAAAGGGGTTCCAACACATCTCTTAAATACACTTGCTTCCTAGCTTGCTACATCCCTAGGCCCCTCCTCTCCCTTTCTAGGAATCTAAGATTAACATTCTCCATTTACTCATGAAATATTCCTCCCCCGAGCGCTGCACACCAAGTATTCCCACTACCCACAGGCAAAAGGTTTTCTCAACTCCTACTCACTCACCAACCCTCTTGCCAAAGCCAACTCCTCCCTTTCTCGCTGCCACCTCCCGCCTTAGCCTAGCAGCCCAAAGCATGGTGCCAAAGCTCAGATGCAAGAGAGCCAAGCCAATTCTTGTGGAGTTGCCTGTGGCAGCAGCACAGACAGCTAGGGCTCGGGAGTCGTGCATCCATCCTACTCCCAGCATGGCCCAATGGAGCAAACTGTTAGCAAGGGAAGCTTGCTCTCTGACTCTCAAGAGCTGGGGCTTTCTGGATAAATGACGCTGAAAACTTGGATTCCTCAGCGAGGTTAACTGACAAGTCGCTTGTAAGAGGACGCTAGAGAGCTCTACTAACTCTGAATGTGTGTTTAGATTTCAAGGGGAAAATGAGGCCCAAGACAGAGTCAGCTCTAAGTCATAAAAACTTGAGTCATCGGGGTTGATCCTGGCTGCTTCAGAGATGTATTTATATTCCAAAAGTTTAGAGGGAGAACCCAGGATCCTTCCATCCTGTCTCCATCCAACAAGGGGTTTTCCCCCTCTTTCTGGGAGAGAAGGAAGCTGTTGTCTCTCCTGTACATAGGCAAGAAAATTCACTTTTCTCCACCCCTCCCCTGTGGAGTGTCTGACCACCCCTGTTGGAGATTTTCCATCTGGCTTTCATTGTATTACCCCAGTAGTAAGCACTGAGGCATGGGGTCTTGATACAGGTATAATTACTTACATAATAATATTACTTTTAAGTTACTGCATAATAACTAACCTGTCTCTGATCAAAATACCTCTGTGCATTAAAAATAAAATGAACAGAGATGAATATTAAAAGCCTGACAGCTCTGGTGGCAAGAATGATGGAATCCTGTGTGTCTCGTGGCAGGCTGGGAGAGATAAATGAGAGCCCTGAGGCTGGTTAGCAGGAGTTGAAGAAGATCCTGATAGTCCAGCTGTCAGGAGTCTGGCTTGGAAAATGGCAGCCAGACTCCTTTGGATTTGCCTCTTTCCTTTGGCTGGACCCTGAAATTCTTAAAGGTGGCCTTCAAGTGGGAAAGGGGAATTAATTAGCTCCGCCGGCAGAGCAAATCTAGGAGAACTGCAGAGCTACGCTGCCCAGAACTGCAGGGACGGAGTCTGCATCACAGTCTTGAAGACACTTCTCTGCTCCCCTCTGATCCTTTCCTACCCCAGAAATGATCGTCCAAGATTGGAATGCTGGGAGCTCTCCTGGACGCCAGTACCATGTAGCCATGCGGAGAAGGGGACACGGGACAGAGGGTAAATGAAGATACTGACGAAAACTGAGCAAAACCTCAGTGAGTGAGCAGAACGGTGCCAGAGTCTCCTCACACAGGCCAGAGGGTGAAATCTGGGCTGTTCTAAATGCCTGCAGTTTGCTCTCTTCTGCGTTCCCCACTGGCAGTGAGGAAAACGGCTTCTCCTTACAGCTATGACTTTTATCCCTGTAAATGCTGACTTGAACTGCTAGGAGTTTGTGCAAAAGTTTGCAGTGTGAAAAAAGAGGAGTTTTAAAAGGGCTCTGCATGGTTTTCTACTGCATCTGAATGTATGGCAGAAATTGATTTGGATGTTATGTGCTTGTCATAAGTGCTTGAGAGGGATCGTCCCTTGATCAGAGAAGATGTAAAAAGAAGTGTTCATGGGATTCCCTTGCTTTTTGCCACCTGTAGCTGAAATGGATGCCTTAACCCTGAGGTTCTGGCCATGAAGAGAAAGCTGCTGGCTTCTTACCATCAAATTGGAGGCCTGCAGTCTTCAGGAACTCTAGGTGTAGGAGATAGAACAAGTCCCTGTCCTGGATTTTGGCTAGAGGTTTGCCTCAGGAAAGGTGTAGCAGTAAGCCAAGACGGCAGGAGCAGGAAGGCTGTTTCCAGATTGAGGTACACTTTAGAAGTTTCTGACATGGTTACTAGACACATGCCCTTTTGAAAAGCGGCTTTTAAGCTTGCTGAGGAGCTCCTGCATAAATCAGATCGCCCATTTGTATATTATGAAGATGTGAGTCAACTCATATGACAGACAGGTGAAAGGAGCTTTAGAAAAAACACCTTGCAAGAAAAGTCCTGCTAGCCAGGTGGCATTTCAGCTTTGCCCAAGAAAGTGGCAGCTATCGCCCCTGCTGCCCCAAGCAAGGAAAAGCTGCTGATTTGTTAACTGGCTAGTCAGTGGGAATCACAGATTCACAAGGTTTCCCTCAATTGCCTGGGTCAGGCTCACCCGATGCCTGTTGTGGCTTCAAGCTTTGCTAAACTAAAAACAAGTGTGGTCTCCCAGCTCCCTGAGCAGAACTTGGACTCTTAAACTGTTGAAAGACACCCTTTTGTGGGGCCGTGAGCTGTGGAAGACAGATCATGAATGCTGATGGACTTGTTGGCATTAGCACAGAGAGGCCTGTTTTCTGAAGAGGTCACTGCCCATCGGGAAACCCTGACTCTTGCCCAGCAGGGTTCCTAGGGAAGCTGCAAGTTGAGGAAGGTCCAATCATGAGAAGCACGGCCCATCCACCCACTAGGGAAGGTGTTACTGATGTTGGCTTTTTGGTTTCAGCCTTTCCGATTTTTGCTGTCAGGGCAATGCGTGCCTTTTCTGGTTCAGGCTGAGGTCACTACCAATCAGCTGCTGGTCTGACTCGCTTTTCACCTTATACCTCCTAAGGCAGCTTGATCATTCAATGCAGCCTTCACGAGGAGGGCTGATCTGTAACAGGAGGGAAAGGGGCAGGGTACAAATTTAGAAAGAATGACATAGCCCAAGGACACAACATAAACCAATTAGAATCAAATGGGACCAAGATGGCAGACAAGATTAGACCTTAATCTTCAATCAGCAAATGAAATGACCCACCCAGAGGTGCCATGACAGTTCTGGGGCACTTTTAAAAGACCAACGAGTGGGTGGTGGCCCAAATCCTGGAAATCCTACCCCTTCCCAAAAACAGTTGGAATAATCCTCCCATAGCAGATGAAATTACCCAGCCTATAAAAACCAACCACACCAAATATTCGTGGCAGCATTCACCCTCTGCGATGGTCCATACACACTGTCTGTGGAGTGTGCTTCTCTCTGTATCTAAATAAATCCATTTCTTACCTATCACTTTGTCTCTCACTGAATTCTTTCTGTGATGAGATATCAAGAACCTGAGCTTCATTAGGTCCCGAAGTCAGGTACTGTGGGTTTTGGCTGGGTTTGAGACCCAGCCATGTGGGTTTAAGTCCCAAATTGGGTTTTGGCTGGGTTCGAATCCCAATATGAGATAAACGGTTTCAGATCCACTTTTGAATCTTTCCACTGGATCACTCTAGGATGACAAGGGTGAGGGCCATACACATCTATTTCAAAAAAATTAATTCAAAATTCTGCATTGACCATTGTCCTGGACATAAAGTAGCTTCCTTTCTGTCCCCTAACAACAATCCCAGATTGGTGCGCCTGAAAAGGGTCCTAGGAGATTTAGATTTAATAGTTAAGTCTGTTTGAACTGTATGAAAATGTTCTGTGACGAGGCTTTCTGCCTCTCTTGCACCCACCCTCCTGGAGGAAAGGTCTGGGTGAGACAGGATGGGGGAAGAAACCTGTGAAGGTGCAGTGATGAGAAACACTGGTTTTATGACAATGGAGTTGGAAAGCAAAAAGCAAGGCTCCAGGCAAGGGAAAACTTGAAGCCTGGGAAGATGGGGGAGTGGGGACAGAGATTAATGATCTCTGTTTTTCAGAATCTGCTCCTGAAGCCCCCCTCCCAGGGCAAAGCCACGCCTCTGGGTTCTCCTGACTAGCAGCCCTGCAACCCCTTTCCTCCCTGCCCTCTGTGCTATTGTGAACATTCCCAAATTCAAACTGACCGCTGCCTGACACTGACCAGACAGGCGTTTCCATGCAGAATACCTCCAAATATCTTCCGTACTGCAGGGACAGATGAACTGATGGCATGAGCAAGCAGGACTGCTTGAAACTACACTAAGAACTGAGCTGACCTGAATTATCTGGGCTGAAGTGCAGAGTGCCCAGATGTATCCACCGGTGGGAGGTCAGAGGCCCCAGCAGGGATCCTGCCCACTTGTGCTGCCTAAATGATGTACAGCTCAATTTGGGAGCCCTCATAATTGGAAACTCCTCGTTTTCAGGGGTGCCCTGTGTGCCCTCTGTAGCTGGATGTATGAAAGGCAGGCATTAATTTATCTCTGGTAAAAACACTTACTTAAACCTGCAGGTGGTTATCAGAAACTTTCAAGGGTTTAAAGGAAATACCCAGATAGACAGGTACTCTGTGGGAAGCTTACCTACGATGGGAGCTCTTCCATTAGAAAAATGGTACAAAAAAATAGAAAAATGGTATGAAATTTATCCTGACTTTTAACTGATGTGATTCATAACTCTGCCTCATCCTCAAAGGCATTCAAGACAGCTTCCACTCACTGAGGCCAGTTATATGTGTGATAGAATTCGCCATAGATTTCCTTCTCGAAGGTCATGGCAAAGTCTGTGCCAAGTATTAATATATCCAGGTTTACCTGGGTGTGTACCTCAGTCCCAGGTAGGCAAGGTTAGTGCAGAAACCTGAGGAAGACACCGGGCAGTCTAAGGTAGCATGCGTGCTAAGTCGCTTCAGTTACGCCTGACTCTTTGCGACCCCGTGGACTGTAGCCTGCCACGCTCCTCTCTCCATGGGATTCTCCAGGCAAGAACACTGGAGTGGGTTGCCATGCCCTCCTCCAGGGGATCTTCCCGACCCAGGGATGGAACCTGCAACTCTTGCGCCTCCTTCATTGGCACCACCCGGTAGACTTTGCGTGTGTGTTAGTCGCTCAGTAGTGTCCAACTCTTTGTGACCCCATGGACTGTAGCTCTCCAGGTTCCTCTGTCCAAGGGATTCTCCAGGCAAGAATACTGTAGCTTACCAGGTTCCTCTGTCCAAGGGATTCTCCAGCAAGAATACTCGAGTGAGATCCCTTTTCCAGAGGATCTTCCTGGCCCAGGGATTGAACCCGAGTCTCCTGTGAGGCAGACAGATTCTTTACCATCTGAGCTGCCAGGGAAGCCCGATAGACTTCATGGTAAATGAGGTTAGTTCAACTGACTAAACCCAGGAGGAGCCTTGGAGGCAGGGACCAAGACCAATACAGTGGGACTGACCTTATCCTGCCCTTGGGAGTCCTGCTGGGTAAGTGCTGTTTAAGACAAACCCAGTGGATTTGGTCCTAGCTCCCACGGGTCTGACTAAAACAAAACAACCAATAGAGAGGCATATTATGGGAAAATCTACCAGGTGCCAAGCATGGAAAAACATAACAGGTGGAAATGAGGGATAGAGAGAAAGTAGTTTTGTGTTTCTGCAGAGCTGGGGCTTTTGTTCGTTTTTAAAAATCTGCTGAAAACTTGGGATCCTGGGCTAAGAGCAAGTCTTAGGAAATTAATTTGTAACTATATAGATAGTGAACTCCAGATTCACCCAACCCTGGAGGTATGTGTTTATATTTCAAGGGAAAATGAGATCCAGGTCCTTGGAGACATAGGTCAAGAAGCTGGAGCTTATCTGACCCCTAGAGAGAGGTGTTTGCACTGCAAAGTCGGCAGTGAAGCTGGGTGTTGCCTGACCTGGCTGAAGTCTGGCTGGAACTGCTGCTGCTGCTGCTGCTAAGTCGCTTCAGTCGTGTCCAACTCTGTGCAACCCCATGGACAGCAGTCCACCAGGCTCCCCCGTCCCTGGGATTCTCCAGGCAAGAACACTGGAGTGGGTTGCCATTTCCTCCTCCAATACATGAAAGTGAAAAGTGAAAGTGAAGTCGCTCAGTCATGCCCGACTCTAGCGACCCCATGGACTGCAGCCCACCAGGCTCCTCCATCCATGGTATTTTCCAGGCAAGAGTACTGGAGTGGGATGCCATTGCCTTCTCCGCTGGCTGGGACTAGCACCTTTCAATTATGGATAATTAGCAGGGGCTAGAGGCAGGTTCCTTGCTTCTGCCCTAAAGAAGATATAAAAATGACAGACACGATTTCCAGTGCAGGAAATGGTGCTCGGCCTATGCACAGGGCAAGGAGACTCATGGCCCCTCACTCTGCCCTGCCTGGCACCCACATTGAAGCTGGCCTAGCATGGCTCTTGATCAACAACTAGAGGAAAAGCCTCAATTGATTCCAGGGAGGATGTAGGCAGAGAAGAAGACTTGAGAATATGTCTGCCCTCCAATGCCTAGCCATCCCAACCAATATGTATCTGCTAATGCTCTTAAACCTTAAACAAGGGTCATCTTTTGTCACCTTTCAAAATATTTTTCCTCTCAGTTGGTATGAATTTGCTAATTCTTCCCAAGGGATTTGTTTCTCTTTGATCCTCAGTGTCTTTGTGCCTCTTGAGAATTTAAATGGGTCTTCTGGGGTTTCCATTTTCTACCTGCCTCAATATTCTTGCCTGAGAATCCCATGGATGGAGGAGCCCGGCAGGCTATAGTTCATAGCGTTTCAAAGAGTCAGACGCAACTGAAGCAACTCAGCACACACGCAAGCTTGCACCTGCACTGCTTACTCTTGGCATCTGGAAGACATTTGGTTTCACAGAGGCCTTCAAAGGCTCCACAAGTCAAAGGTCAAATTTTATATTTGTAACACACAGTCAGAAACAGCGAAAATTTAAGAGAGACATACACGTCCATACAGCAGAAGATTCAGTTTGTTAAGATGTGAATTCTCCTCAAATTGATCCATAGAGCTAATACAATCCTAAAAAGTTCAAGTAGAATTTTTTTTGTAAAAATTGACAAGTTGATTCTAAAGTTTATATAGAAAAGCAAAGGACCTAAAACAGCAAAAACAAAAAGAAACAAAGTTGGAAGTCTCGACAACTTTGATTTCAAGGTTTACTACAAAACTACAGTAATGAAGACAGTATAATGGTGATAGTATAATGGTGACAAACCAGGCATCTAGATCAAAAGGATGGTAGACAGTCCAGAAATAGACCAACACACGTGGCCAACTAATGTGTGACAAAGGGCCAAGATTATTCAATGGAGAAAGGACAGTCTTTTCAGTAAATGATTCTTGAAAAATTGGACATTATCAATGAAAAAAGAAAAAAAAATGAGCTCTGACCAATAACTCACATGATATACAAAAATTTTATGTAATTGCACCACAGAGCTAAACATAAACTTAAAAGTATAAAATTTCTAAAAGGATAAAAATCTTCGTGATTTCAATTCAGTGAAGGTTTCTTAGGTCACAATAAATACAATTTTTAAAAACTGATATATTGTATTTCATTTAAATTAAACACTTCTATTCTTCCCAANATATAAATGGCAAATAAGCTATTAAAAAGATGCATTAACTAAATACAAAGTAAAACCACAAAGAAATACCACTATCTACCTATTAGAAGAGCCAAAAATAATCAAATCAAATACAATATCAAAACAAATAGAATACACATACATTGCTGTTGAGAATACAAAAATGGTACACTTTGGTTTCAAAATAGCTCTCTAATCACATGCCAAGGTATTTACCTAAGAAAAATGAAAACATACATCCACACCAAGACCTGTTAGCAAATGTTTGTTGGAGCTTCATTCATAATCACCAAAATCTGTAAGCGAACCTAAATGTCCATCAACTAGGTGAACGGATGAACATATTGTGGAACATCTATGTGATGGAATACTACTTGGCAACAAAAAGGGATGAATTAATGATATACACAATGACAAATCTCAAAAACATGATCCAAAATGCAAGAAGCCAGACACAAAAAACTATACACTGTATGATGTCCTTATGACATTCCAGAAAAGGAAAAAAACTATAGCAACAGAAATCAGATCAGTAGTTGCCAGGGGTCAGGGATAGAAGGATGAGAATGATTGCAAAGGGTACTAGGGAATTTTGGGGATGATGTAAATATTCTATATCTTAATTGTGGTGGTGGTTACAAACTGTTTACATTTGTTAAAACTCAGACCTGTTTATCTAAAAAGGATCAGTTTTTCTTTTTAAATTTATTTTTAGCTGTGCTAGGTCTTTATTGCTGTGCACAGGCTTTCTCTCGTTGTGGCAAGCAGAGGCTACACTCCAGTTGTGGTGCACAGGCTTCTCATCACAGTGGCTTCTCTTGTGGAGCTTGGATTCTAGGGTGCTGGGGCCTCAGTAGTTGGTGGCACACATGGAATCTTCCCAGGGATTGGAACTTGTATTCCCTGCACAGTAAACCCTAAGAAAGGCAATGCCAAAGAATGCTCAAACTACCGCACAATTGCACTCATCTCACATGCTAGCAAAATAATGCTCAAAATTCTCCAAGACAGGCTTTAGCAATATGTGAACCGTGAATTTCCAGATGTTCAAGTTGGATTTGGAAAAGGCAGAGGAACCAGAGATCAAATTGCCAACATCCACTGGATCATTGAAAAAGCAAAAGAGTTCCAGAAAAACATCTATTTCTGCTCTATTGACTATGCCAAAGCCTTTGACTGTGTGGAAAATTCTGAAAGAGATGGGAATACCAGACCACCTGACTGTTATGCCCAGAGTCCAAGTCCCCAAAACTGAGAGAATAAGACGTCCACAGCAACACAAAAGCATAAAGGGGTTTTATTGCTAGCTCGAGCTAGGGCTCATATCTCATCCAGCACAGTGGAATCCGACAAGAGCCCCGAGCTCTGAATCACATCTACTTTTATAGAGACGGTTCTTTGTTCCTGTAACAGCATAGCTGATTGGCTAAACCATATGAGCACGAGCACAGGACTTTTAAACCTCGCATCCCTATCCGGATTGGCGCTGGCAGGGTTTTCCTGATTGGCTCAGGCCAGGGCTACGGGGATTTCTTCTGATTGGTCGAGCTACACTGCCTGCGGGAGTTCCCAGTGCCTCAGCTTTTCTAGAGACTAAACCTCAGGCCTTGCCTGCCCTGGCTCCAGTTTGGTCCTAACACTGACCTGCCTCTTAAGAAATCTGTATGCAGGTCAGGAAGCAACAGTTAGAACCAGAAATGGAACAACAGACTGGTTCCAAATCAGGAAAGTACATCAAGTATATTGTCACCCTGCTTATTTAACTTATATGCAGAGTACATCATGAGAAATGCTGGGCTGGATGAAGTATAAGCTGGAATCAAGATTGCCAGGAGAGATATCAATAACCTCAGATATGCAGATGACACCACCCTTATGGCAGAAAGTGAAGAAGAACTAAAGAGCCTCTTGATGAAAGTGAAGAGGACAGTGAAAAAGTTGGCTTAAAGCTCAACATTCAGAAAACTAAGATCATGGCATCTGGTCCCATCACTTCATGGGAAATAGATGGGGAAACAGTGGAAACAGTGGCTGATTTTATTATTTTGGGCTCCAAAATCACTGCAGATGGTGACCGCAGCCATGAAATTAAAAGACGCTTACTCCTTGGAAGAAAAGTTATGACCAACCTAGACAGCATATTAAAAAGCAGAGACATTACTTTGGCAACAAAGGTCCGTCTAGTCAATGCTATGGTTTTTCCAGTAGTCATGTATGGATGTGAGAGTTGGACTATAAAGAAAGATGAGCACCAAAGAATTGATGCTTCTGAAATGTAGTGTTGGAGAAGACTCTTGAGAGTGCCTTGGACAACAAGGAGATCCAACCAGTCCATCCTAAAGGAATTGGTTCTGAGTGTTCATTGGAAGGACTGATGTTGAAGCTGAAACTCTAATACTTTGGCCACCTGATGGAAGAGCTGACTCATTTGAAAAGAGCCTGATGTTAGAAAAGACTGAGGGCAGGAGGATAAGGAGAAGACAGAGGACGGGATGATTGGAGGGCATCACTGACTCAATGGACATGAGTTTGGGTAAACTCCGGGAGTTGGTGATAGACAGGGAGGCCTGGCATGCTGCAGGCCATGGGGTAACAAAGAGTCGGACACGACTGAACAACTGAACTGAACATACCATTGTGTATAAGTTTGTGTGTGTGCATATATACCACATCTTCTTTATTCGTTCATTTATTCATTTATTGATGGACACTTAGTTTGCTTCCATATCTTTGCTATTGCAAATAATGCTACAATGAACATTAGGTTTTTTTTTTTTTTTTTTTAATTAGTGCCTTTCTTTGGATGGCTACCCAGAAGTGGAGTTTCTGGAGGGCACAGTAGTTTTATTTCTAATTATCTGAGGAACCTCCTGTTGTTATTCATAGTGGCTGTATCAACTTACATTCTCACCAACAATGCACAAGGGTTCCCTTTTCTCCATATCCTCTCCAACACTTGTTATTGTTTTATTTTTTTTTTTAAGTCTTTATTGAATTTATTACAATGTTGCTTTTGTTTTTTTGGCTGCAAGGTATGTGGGCTGTTAGCTCCCTGACCAGGGATTGAACTCACACCCCTGGCAATGGAAGGTGAATTCTTAACCACTGGACCACCAGGGAAGTCCCTTGTTATTGTTTTAAAATTTGTTCATATCACGTGGCATTCAGGATCTGAATTCCCCAACCAGGGACTGAACCCAGGCCTGAGCAGTGAAAGTGCTGAGTCCTAACCAGTGGACTGCCAAGGAATTCTCATTGTTGACTTTTTTTTTTACTTTATTTTACTTTACAATACTGTATTAGTTTTGCCATACATCAACATGAATCTGCCACGGGTGTACATGAGTTCCTAATCCTGAACCCCCCTCCCACCACCACCCCCATACCATCTCTCTGGGTCATCCCAGTGCACCAGCCCCAAGGATTCTGTATCCTGCATCGAACCTAGACTGGTGATTCATTTCTTACATGATATACATGTTTCAATGCCATTCTTCCAAGTCATCCCACCCTTTCCCTCTCCCACAGAGTCCAAAAGTCTGTTCTATACATCTGTGTCTCTTTTGCTGTCTTGCATACAGGGTTATCGTTACCATCTTTCTAAATTCCATATATATGTGTTAGTATACTGTATTGGTGTTTTTCTTTCTGGCTTACTTCACTCTGTTTAATCGGCTCCTGTTTCATCCACCTCATTAGAACTGATTCAAATGTATTATTTTTAATGGCTGAGTAATACTCCATTGTTGACTTCTGGATAATAGCCATTCTGACAGCTGTAAGTCATGTCTCACTATGGTTTTGGTTTGTATTTCCCTGATGATTAGTAATATTGAGCATCTTCTCACAAGTCTATTGGGAATCTTTATGTCTTCTTTGGAAAAATGTCTATTCAGGTTCTCTGTCCATTTTTTAACCAAGTTGGATGAGGTCTTTGAATATTTTGGATATTAGCTCACATCAGATATATCATTGGCAAATATCCCATTGAGTAGGTTGCTTTTCATTTTGTTGATAGTTTCCTTCACTGTGCAAAAGCTCTGTAGTCTGATGTAGTCCCATTTGTTTATTTTCAATTTTTGTTTCCCTTGCTTGAAGAGACATATCCAAAAAAATATTGCTCTTTGATATCAGAGTGTACTGCTTATGTTTTCCTCTAGGAGTTTTATGGTTTCATGTCTTTCATTTATGTCTTTAATCCATTTGAGGTTTGTTTGTTTTTTGTCATATATACACAAATAAATATACATATACAGACACAAAGTTCCTCAACCAGGGATTGAACCCATACCTCCTGCAGTGGAAGCATGGAATCGTAACCACTGGACCTCCAGGAGAGTCCCTTTTGTTTATTTTGTAAATGGTATGACAAAGTAGTCTGATTCTTGTGCATATAGCTGTCCAATTTTCTCAATATCATTTACTGAAGAGGTAACGGAATTCCAGTTGAGCTATTTCAAACCCTAAAAGATGATGCTGTGAAAGTGCTGCTCTCAATATGCCAGCAAATTTGGAAAACTCAGCAATGGCCACAGGACTGGAAAAGGTCATTTTTCATTTCTAATCCCTAAGAAACGCAATGGCAAAGAATGCTCAAACTACCACACAATTGCACTCATCTCATACGCTAGCAAAGTAACGCTCAAAATTCTCCCACCCTGGCTTCAACAGTAAGCGAACTGAGAACTTCCAGATATTCAAGTTGGATTTAGAAAAGGCAAAGGAACCAGAGATCAAATTGCCAACGTCCACTGGATCATCGAAAAAGCAAGAGAGTTCCAGTAAAACATCTATTTTTGTTTTATTGATTACACCAAAGCCTTTGACTGCGTGGATCACAACAAACTGTGGAAAATTCTTAAAGAGATGGGAATACCAGACCACCTGACCTGACTCCTGAGAAATCTGTATGTAGGTCAAGAAGCAACATAACTGAACATGAAACAACAGACTGGTTCCAAATCAGGAAAGGAGTATGACAAGGCTGTATGCTTTCACCCTGCTTTTTTAACTTCTATGCAGAATACATCAAAAGAAATGCTGGGCTGGATGAATCACAAGCTAGAATCAAGACTGCTGGGAGAAATATCAATAATCTCACATATGCAAATGATACCACCCATATGGCAGAAACTAAAGAACCTCTTGAGCATGAAAGAGGAGAGTAAAAAAGCTGGCTTAACACTCAACATTCAAAAAACAAAGATCAGGGCATCAGACCCCATCACTTCATGGCAAATAAATGGGGAAACAATGGAAAGAGTGACAGACTGTATTTTCTTGGGCTCCAAAATCACTGAAGATGGTGCCTACAGCCATAAAGTTAAAAGATGCTTGCTTCTTGGAAGAAAAGCTGTGACCAACTTAGCAGATTAAAAAGCAGTGACATTACTTTGCAGACAAAGGTCTGTCTAGTCAAAGCTATGGTTTTTCCAGTAGTCAAGTATGGATGTGAGAGTTGGACCATAAAGAAAGCTGAGCACCAAAGAATTGATACTTTTGAACTGTGGTGTTGGAGAAGACTCTTGAGAGTACGTTGGACAGCAAGGAGATGAAGACAGTCAATCCTAAAGGAAATCAGTCCTGAATGTTCATTGGAAGGACTGATGCTGAAGCTCCAATACTTTGGCCACCTGATGCCAGGTGTTGAAGAGTTGACTCATTGGAAAAGACCCTGATGCTGGGGAAGATTGAAGGCAGGAGGAGAAGGGGACCACAAAGGATGAGATGGTTAGATGGCATCACCAAATCGATGGACATGAATTTGAGCAGGGTCTGGGAGTTGGTGATGGACAGGGAAGTCTGGCATGCTGCAGTCCATGGGGTTGCACAGAGTCAGGCACGACTTAGCGACTGAACTGAGCATGGTTCTGCCTACCAGAACAAGACCTAGTTTTCCCCATAGCCAGTCGCTCCCATCAGGAAGCTTGCATAAGCCTCTTAGCCTCATCCATCATAGGGCAGACAGAAGCAAGAACTACAATCCCACAGACTCCAGAATGAAAACCACAATCACAGAATGCTAACCAAAATGATCACATGGATCACAGCTTTGTTGCAGTGACAGGGCTTGCATGACTCGGTGAAGCGATGACACAACGTGGTCCACTAGAGAAGGGAATGGCAAACCACTCTAGTATTCTTGCCTCAAGAAGCCCATGAGCAGTGTGAAAAGGCAAAAAGATATGACACTGGAAGATGAGCCCCCCAGACCAGTGGGTGTCCAATATGCTTACTGGGGAAGCATGGAGAAATAGCTCCAGAAATAGAGCTGGGCCAAAGCAGAAACGACGCCCAGTTGTGGATGTGTCTGGTGGTGAAAGTAAAGTCCAGTGCTATAAAGAACAATACTACATAAGAACCTGGAAGGTTAGGTCCATGAATCAAGGTAAATTGGAAGTGGTCAAACAGGAGATGGCAAGAAGGAACATGGAGATTTTAGGAATCAGTGAACTAAAATGGACAGGAATGGGCAAATTTAATTCAGATGACCATTATGTCTAATTCTGTAGGCAAGAATCACTTAGAAGAAATGGAGTAGCCCTCATAGCCAACAAAAGAGTCTGAAATGCAGTATTTGTATACAATCCCCAAAACAACAAAATGATCTCAGTTCATTTCCAAGGCAAACCATTCAATATCACAGTAATCCAACTCTATGACAAACCACTTATACTGAAGAAGCTGAAGTTGAACGGTTCTATGAAGACCTACAAGCCTTTCTAGAACTAACAATCACGGGGGATTGGAATGCAAAAGTAGGAAGTCAAGAGATACCTTGATTAACAGGTTAAGTTTGGCCTTTGAGTACAAAATGAAGCAGGGAAAAGGCTAACAGAGTTTTGCCAAGAGAACACACTGGTCATAGCAAACACCCTCTTCCAACAACACAGGAAACAACTCTACACATGAACATCACCAAATGGCCAAAACTGAAGTCAGACTGATCATATTCTTTGCATATATACCATCAACAAAAACAAGAATTGGAGCTGACTGTGGCTCAGATCATCAGTTCCTTATTGCAAAATTCAGGTTTAAATTGAAGAATGCAGGGAAAACCACTAGACCATGTAGGTATGACCTAAATCTAATCCCTTAGGATTATACGGTGGAGGTGGCAAATAGATTCAAGGGAGATTAGATCTGGTAGAGTGCCTGAAGAACTATGGAAGGAGGTTTGTAACATTGTATTGGAAGCGGTGACCAAAATCATCCCAAAGAAAAAGAAATGCAAGAAGGCAAAGTGGTTGTCTGAGGAGAACTTACAAACAACTGAGAAGAGAAGAGAAGCAAAAGTCAAAGGAGAAAGGAAAAGAACTACCCAACTGAATGCAGTTTCAGAGAACAGCAAGGAGTGATAAAGCCTTCTTATGTGAATAATGCAAAGAAATAGAAGAAAACAAAATGGGAAAGACTAGACAGCTCTTTAAGAAAACTGGAGATACCAAGGGAATATTTCATTCAAGGATGGGCACAATAAAAGAGAGAAATGGCAAGGACCTAATAGAACCAGAAGACATTAAGAAGAGGTGGCAAGAATACACAGAAGAGCTATAGAAAACATGTCTTGATGACCTGGATAACCACAATGGTATGGTTACTCACCTAGAGCTAGGTATCCTGGAGTCTGAAGTCAAGTGAGCCTTAGGAAGCATTACGACAAACAAAAGTAGTGCAGGTGATGGCATTCCAGCTGAGCTATTTAAAATCCTAAAAGGTGATACTGTGAAAGTGCTGTACTCAATATGCCAGCAAATCTGGAAAACAGCAGTGGCCACACGACTGGAAAAGGTCAGTTTTCACTCTAATCCCAAAGAAGAGCAATGCCAAACTATCATACAATTGAGCTCATTTCACATGCTAGCAAGGTAATGTTCAAAATCCTTCAAGCTAGGCTTCAGCAGTACATGAACTAAGAACTTCCACATGTACATGCTGGCATCAGAAAAGGCAGAAGAACCAGAGATCAAATTGCCAACATTCATTGGATCATACAGAAAGCAAGGGATTTCCAGAAAAACAATGGAAACAGTGAGAGACTTTATTTTCTTGGGCTCCAAAATCACTGTAGACAGTGACTGCAGCCATGAAATTAAGATGTCTGCTCCTTGGAAGAAAAGCTATGACAAATTTTGACAGCATATTAAAAGAGCAGAGACATCACTTTGCCAACAAAGGCCCATATAATCAAAGCTTTTTCTAGTAGTCATGTATGGATATGAGAGTTGAACCATAAAGAAGGGTGAGCACTAAAGAACTGATGCTTTCAAATTGTGGTGCCAGAGAAGACTCTTGTGAGTCCCTCGAACAGCTAGGATATCAAACCAGTCAATCCTAAAGGAAATCAACCCTGAGTATCCATTGGAAGGACTGATTCTGAAGCTGAAGCTCCAATACTTTGGCCACCTGGTGCAAAGAGCCGACTCATTGGAAAAGATCCCGATGCTGGGAAAGATTGAGGGCAAGAGGAGAAGGGGGCAACAGAGGATGAAATGGTTGGATGGCATCACTGACTCAATGGACATGAGTTTGAGCAAACTCTGGGAGATAATGAAGGACAGAGAAGCCTGGCGTGTTGCTGTCCATGGGGTTGCAAAGAGTCAGACACAACTTAGCAACTAAACAACAACAAAGAACACCCATCTCAGGCACCCCAGGGAGAACAGCATGCAAAGATAGCCACTGTGAGAGCCCATTGTGTTCGGAACACAGGTCTGGCTGAAGGGAAATGATGGTTAGTCTTATATGTCAGCTGGCTAGACTACAGATACTGTTGTTCAATCAAATGCTAATCTAGGCTTCACTTTGAAACTATAGATGTGATTAAATTCAATAAAACTTAAATAAGAGAGGTGATCCTTGACAATTTAGGCTTCTATCAGTTGAAAAGGCTTACGTGCAGAACCTAGGCTCTCCATTATGCAGAGCAGCCTGTACCTGTGCCTGAGAGTTCCAGCCTGCCTTTCATGATGGCCAGACCAGTGGACTTTAGACTTGCCTTGCCAGCCCTCAGAACCATGCAAAGCTAATTCCTTGTAATTAATCTCCTAATGTATATGTCACAGTGGTTCTGTTGCTCTGACTGATCCCTGACTGATAAAGAAAGGCAGGCACCTCTCAGAAGATGGGGGAAATGGGGTGGAGAGGGAGTTCAGGCTAGACTTGGGTTAGAGAGCCTTGCAGCACATGTTAAAGGCTCTAGAGTTTTCCTGAAAAGATAAGAAGAAAAGCAGAAGGGTCTCTAGCAGATAAAGAGCAGAATCATATCTGCAGTTTAGATGCTGACAGTCTGTCCACGTGGAGGATGGGGAATGAACTGGAGTGTCCAGGGCCAGCCAGGAGACAGCACCATAAAAAGGGAGGAAGCCGGAGCCATAATTCAGGTAGAACATGATGCATCTTGGTTGGATAAAGCTGTAGCAGTGGAAATGGTGAGAAAGGGGTGGGTTTGAGAGACACCAAGGAGTAAGCCTCATGGAACTTGGTGACATACTGGCTGGGGATGAGGCAGAAGGAAGAGGAATCCAAGTTGATTTTCAAGTTGATGGCGCTTTTCATTCCAACGGACCTCAACATACGCGGTGGCCACTAGAGGTGCTGCCTCTCATCCACCAGTTGCCAAATCAAAACATGAAGCCAAGGACACTCATTAACTACCCAGATGCAACATTCAGATCATCCAGCTTGATAACAGTAATATGTCTACAAGATACCCTGTTGTGAGCCCTTTGGCTTTTTCAGACTAAACCCTTCAGCTGCCCCTGCCCAGAATAAGGAAAAAGGCAACATCTGGCAGAACAAAGCCAGAAAAACATGGCTGGAAAGATCCCGGGTAGAAAGGGAGGTGAGAGAAAAAAAGCAGGGTCAGAGCAGCTGTTTCTGCCATTTCCCAAACCTTGGAGTGAACCAAAGGCCTGGTGAAAATTACCAGTCTTTACAGGAACCCTGGAAAAACTGGTGGTGAATAGAGAGGAAGGTAAGAAACCCAAACAATACCAGCCACATCACAGGCTTGATTCATTCCATTTCCTGTCTGCCAAGTGGGCAGAGTTATTTCAGGTTACTACTAAACCGAAGAAAAAGAATAATCAAGCTATAAAAGACTGGATATCAAGGTCTGTTTGGGAAAGAAAAGAGATGGAACAGAGCTCTTTGTTTTGATGAATGGCTAAATAATCTGTCTGCAACACAGGAGACCCTATTTCAATCCCTGGGTAGGAAAGATCTCCTGAAGAAAGGAATACTCCAGTATTCTGATCTGGTGAATTCCATGGAGAGAGCCTAGCAGGCTACAGTCCACGGGTCACAAAAAGTTGGACACAACTGAGTGACGAACACTAAATGATCTTGTCATGACCGTTAATTTCTCTGTGGTCATGATGTTCTAAAAGAAAAAGGCAGGACTTAAAAACACCCACGAATGAGGTTTCGTTTCTAATACTGGTGGACAAGATATTATTAAAACAACCCTCTTGCAAAAAACTACCACAAACTTTGGACAAAATATAAAAACTTTAACTTGAAAGTACTGAAATGTAACCAAAATCAGGAGAAACTGGAAGGGAGTCCTCGCAGAAGGAAATGGCAATACATAAGTTTCTCATTTTTTATGGCCCTTCACCTAAAGCAAGCTACATTAGGAGCCAGGCCAGGAGACTGAAACTATGGTAGAAACCCAAAAGCCAATCTTATTGGATTAAAGAATCTAAGGCCACTTTGGAGCAGCTACAACAGCAAGAAAGTGATGCTGAAAAGGAGTGAGCCATGGAGGTGGAACCCCAAATTCTAAATATAAGCTCATGACTGAACTATGAACTATGCATGCAGAGGGCACAAGCAGCCTCCCTTAAGAGATTTCAACCTGCCATTTACCGCAGGGGAGACAGAGTTCAGAGATTTGAGCACTATCATTGCTTGATAAACAAACTCTACTGAGGCAAATAATAATCCAGAGTGTCTACAACATATGACTGATAATGTCAGAGATATAATCCATAATGACAATCTATAATGTCAGAGATACAATCTATGTCTAGACAATACAAAGTGAGCCATTCCAAAGAAAAGGCAACCAATGAGATGGATCCTGAGATGACTGAGATGGTATAATTACAAGGAATTTTTTTTATTTTGGTGGCCCACATGCGGATACAAGGATTTTTAAAGAAGCTGGTATAGCTATTCTGAAAGATTTTTTAAAAAAGAAAACATACTTGTAATGGACACATTAGAAACTCATTAGAGAAACAAATTATTTTTAAAAAACAACAATCAAATGGGGAATTCCCTGGTGGTCCAGCGGTTAGAGACCTGGCTCTCTCACTGCCAAGGAAGTATATTCACTCCCTGGTCTGGGGATCTGAGATCCCACAAGTCTCACAATGCAATCAAAAAATAATCAAATAATAAAACAATTTCCCATCCATTATTTTTAAAAAATGACCAAATGGAATCTACCCAAAAATAAAAATAGATGTCTACACACAAACTTGCATAGAAATGTTCATAGCGTTCTTCACAGTGGCCAAAAAGTGGAACCAACTCAAATAACCATCCACTGATGAGTAGATAAGCAAAATGTGGTACATCCATGCAGTGGAATATTATTCAGCCATAAAAATTAAGTACATAAGATATAACATGAAGGATCCTTGAAAACATTATGCTAAGTAAAATGTACCAGACACAAAAGACCACATATTGTGTGGGTTCCATTTACATGAAATGTCCAGAATAGGCAAATTCATAAAGGTAGAAGGTAGATTTCTGTTTGGCAAAGGCTTGGACAAGGGGAAAATGGGGAGATATTGCTAGTGGGTACAGAGTTTCTTTGGAGGTAATGAAAATGTTCTAGAATTAGATAATGGGAATGATCATACAATTGTAAATATACTAAAACCCACTGAATTGTACACTTTAAAATGGTTAATTTTATGTTATGGGAATTATATCTCAACTTCTTTTAAAGTAAGGTAAAACATTACGTGGAACTGGGTAATAAATATGAAACTCTGCAACTCTTCTGTAAATCTAAAATTTTTCCAAAATAAAAAGTTTACTTTAAAGTAATTCTATTTACAATAGAATCCAAAATTGTTTTCAGGGACATAAATTAACAAAAGACATTTAGGACTTAAACACTTAGAAGTACAAATCACTGCCAAGACAAATTAAGACCACTCAGAGATACACCATGTTCATAAATTGTTAAGATGTCAATTCTCCCCAAATAAGGGTGACCAAGCATCCCAGTCTGCCCAGGATAGAGGGGGTTCTCAAGATGCAAGACTTATCACTTCTACATTTCCCCTAAAGTCAGGAACAAGACAAGGGTGCCCACTCTCACCGCTGCTATTCAACATAGTTCTGGAAGTTCTGGCCACAGCAATCAGAGCAGAAAAAGAAATAAAAGGAATCCACATTGGAAAAGAAGAAGTAAAACTCTCACTGTTTGCAGATGACATGATCCTCTACATAGAGAACCCTAAAGACTCCACCAGAAAATTACTAGAGCTAATCAACGAATATAGTCAAGNTAACTTCAAATCTATTGTTTCAATACAATCCCAATTAAAATTCCAGGTGTGTGGTTTTTTTTAAGACATTGACAAGCTGATTCTAAAATGTATGTGTAAGAACAAAGAACCTAAAGTAGTCAAAACAATTTTGAGGAAGAATGAGGAAGAACAAAGTTGGAGGACTCAACAACATCTGATTTCAAGTCTTACTATAAAGTACAATAAGTATAGTATTGGTGAAAGGACAGACTCGAGATGAATGGAAATAGCCCCTTACATATATACTCAATTGATTTTCCACAAAGTTGCAAATGGAATTCAATGAGAAAGGTTAGTCTTTTCAACAAACTGTCATGAACAACTGGACACCCATATGCAAAAAGAAAAGAAAAACCTTCAAACTGCACCTCATACTATTCACGTGCTGTGTGCTATGCTTAGTCGCTCAGTTGTGTCTGACTCTTTGTGACCCCATGGACTGCAGCCCTCTAGGTTCCTCTGTCCATGGGGATTTTCCAGGCAAGGCTACTGGAAGGAGTTGCCATGGCCTCCTCCAAGGGATCTTCCCAACCCAGGGATCAAACCCAGGTCTCCTGCATTGCAGGCAGATTCTTTACCAACTGAGACACTAGGAAACTCACATAAATAAAATGGCTCATAGACCTGAATGTAAAGCCATAAAACTTATAGTTGAAAACACTGGAGAAAATCTTTGGGGAATATAAAATGAGTGTAAAATGGTACAAACACTTTGGGAAAAGGTGCCAAAAAACTAAACATAACCTACTTAAGGAGTCAGCTATTCCTCTGCTAAGTAAGGACCCAGAAGAAGTAAAAGCATAAAAAAAGTGTACAGAAATATTCATAAAAGTTTTTCATATTAGCCATAAACTGGAAACATCCCAGAAGTCCCTCTAAGGATAAATGAATAAACCGTGATATATTGACATTAGTAAAATGGATTTCTACGGAGCAATAAAAAGGAACAAATTAATAATGCAACAGAGATAAATCTCAGAAACACTGGGTTGAGTGAAGAATCCTCACACAAAAGTATATAGTCTATGATTTCACTTATGTGAAGCGCTTGAACAAGCAAACTTAATTTATGGTTTACACAGAAAAGTGGTTACTTCTGAGGGTGGGAGCAGAGCTGACTGGGAGAGGGCAGAGGGAACTTTCTAGGGTCATGGTAACTTTTCAAACTCTGTTGGAAATTTGGGTTACACTCACGTATATTATATGAAAAATGCATGAAATGCTACATTTATAATTTGGGAATTTCACTGTTAATTTCATCTAAAAATTCCATTAGCTACTGCAGCCAACAAGAGGCCCTACTGCCAATTCACGACAGGATTCCAGAAGCAAGGAAGAATAGGAGTTGGACCATTCCTTTTCCTCACTCTCTCTCCATATCCCTACCCCCGACCATTCCCAAAATCAGATAAAGTAAGAACATTTCTGATGTTTGCCCAACTCTTGTACCATCAGGGCCTATGTATCCTTTAATTCCCCCAAATAAGATCCCAGAACAGAGTTTGAAATTTACACCTAGCATAAATTACTGGCTGGACGCTACTCAGAAGGAGCACTTGTCGTTTTACCTTGACACCTCTGTGCTCAGAGATGTTTCAAGGAGCAGGTAGGAGAGACATGAGGAGAGGTGGGAAAGTCCTCCCATCACCTCCCCTTCACCAACCTGACAGCCTGATCTTCAGGACCCTTCAAAGCACACACCAGGGTACTCTTGTCCAGCTGAATCAGAGACTCGCAAGAATCAGGTCTTGCAGTGCCCACATCTGTCACTGTGGGATGCAGACTGTGTGTGAGCCAGCCAGCTTCCCGAACACAGGCTCCCACTCAGCTCTCCCCTCTTATGAAGTACACAGGCTGACGCCATTCTCTCCTTCAACACCCTCAACTCTGAGTAAAAGGTACACTAAAACAGAAGAAAAAAAAAAAAAAAATAGAACAGTACCTAGCATATGAATACATTAATGAAGCAAGTATTTTGAAAAAGCCACAGGCATTTTTTGTTTGTTTGTTTTTATGGCAGTGCTGCACAGCTTGAAGGATCTTGGTTTCTGGGATTGAACCCTGGCCACAGCAGTGAAAGCCCAGAATCCTAACCACTGTGGATCACCAAGGAAGTCCCCACAGGCATTCTTATTTTCATTCTCATTCAGTGAAAAAGATGAAAGGCCACACTGGGTGTGAAAGAGTTGGGATACCTCAACTATCAATTTCGGAAAACAAACTGGTTTGGCCAAGTGGCCACCCCTCTCTTACCCCAGGAGGCCATCATTAACTTTTCAACTCCCCAGTGGGTGTGGTCCTCCAGTAAGAACTGATTCATCCAAACAAACACAGGTGTCCCCCATCTCCACCACCTGCAGTTTTGGGAAGCTTCCAGAGCTCAGTCCATCAGTTGTTAAGGTCATTTGCTAATTTTTTTTTAAAAAAAGAACAGAAACAGAAAACACTTGAGGACTAGAGCACAAAAGAAGAGTTAGCACCTGGTTATCCTGATAAAGACCCTTGGTCCCTTAGGGAAATACTGTCAGCCTGGAAACTATTTTTCTCACCAGAGTAAAGCTGGGGTAGAGAAAGTGAATAGGGAAAGAAGATGCACAAAACATGGGAGAAAGAAACTGCTGCAGGCCTTAAATTCAAATCTGTCCCTGGGGTTCAGGTGACCCCTGTCTGCTTAGCCACAGCAATCCCTCCTCAAATCTTACAAGGCCACCATAAGCCCCGGGTTTGGAAACCTAGGAGAAGGCCCCATGGAGCACAGTGGGCTTATAAAACTGAGGGCCATTCCTCCTTGCCTCCCTGCATTTTGTCTGAGCTGGTCAGCAACACTTCTTAAGCCCAAATGCTCTTATATAAGAGTTGTTTCGTTGCTAATTCATGTCCAACTCTTTGTGACCTCATGGACTATAGCCTGCCAGCCTCTTGTGTCCATGGGACTCCTTCTCCCTTGGACCCAGGGATTAAACCCACATTGCCTGCATTGGTAGGCAGATTCTTTACCACTAAGCCACCAGGGAACCCCTTACATAGGAGTACACGAGCCTCAAAAAACAAAACAACAATGAAAAATCTATGCCAAAGAGACCAAACTGATCTGACCAAACTGATTCTTTGCGTCTTTGTCTAACATTTTGCTCTTTCCCACAGGGTACTGAGAGTGGAGTGAAAACCTGCATAAGTTCTCAGCTATTCTTCCTTGCCTTCCTGGAAGTTCATTTTAGCTTCTGGAAGCCAGAGCTGCCAGACTTGTGAAAGCAAGTGGACTGAAATTTCCAATATCTTTGAGAGAAATCCACTCCTCTTCCTCTCACCACCCTCTGGGACTCTTGAGGTGGCCCAAGAGCTGCCTTGATTCCTCCTCTCCTGCAATCTGACCCAAGGACCCCCAAATTAGGCTAGTAATTAGCGAATACATTTAAAACAAACCTCTCTCCCCATGTGTATCCACTGACCAGCATCAAATAAGATCTTCCCTGTTTTGTTCCTCAAAATATCCTAGTAGGTGGTTTTGTACAAATTATGTACAAATTCTTATCAATATTCTGTTAAATAACCTCAAAACTATCCCCTCCAAGAGCCCCTCATCA
Source organism: Redunca redunca (assembly GCA_006410935.1). Lineage (NCBI taxonomy): Eukaryota > Metazoa > Chordata > Mammalia > Artiodactyla > Bovidae > Redunca > Redunca redunca. Next base: position 195,525 of record SJYQ01006936.1, read on the forward strand.
GGGGCGATGACCCAGAGTAAAGACCACTGTGCAGCACACTCCATAGAATACAGTGTCCATCATATCCTGAACTGTGCGATGAGGCAGCACTACCTGGTGGGTGGAGAATTAAGAGTACCTGGTGATATGTTCACTTTGTCCAAAGCGTCTTTCAGATGGCAGCAAACAGGGTCAGTCCACGAACCAGCATTCACCACTGCTGGCTACACCCCAGGTGGCAGCGTCACACCTACCTCTGGCTTAGCACAAGCCCTCTCTACTTCACTCTCAGGTCCAGACCCCAACCCCATCCACTCCTTCTCTGCAATATGCTTGTGCTCACCCTTTGAAAGGGGGGTGGGGGAACCAGAGAATGCAGCCGCTAATTCAAACCAGAAAAACCGAGGACACAGGACTGAAAAGAGCTTTTCATCCAGCCTGTCTGAAAGACCCCTTCCCCTTTGAGAATTTTGGCTTGGCTACTTGGTTCACCGCTATCAAAGCCAGAAACCTATTTTCTTCACTCATTCCTGCAAGTAAAAGGAGATGAAATGTGTGTATGTGGCTTTGCAAATGAAGGGAAGAAAAGTGGGGGTGGGTAGAGGTACCACACAGAATTGGATGCATGGAGGTGAGAAGCCTCACTGGCCTAGGATGTAGAGACATCACCTCTGAGCAGATGATACACCACATCGAGTACCTCATGCTATCTTGCTCCCTTACACCTGGGAACTAAAACAAATGTATTTTATTGCTGCTCCTTGTTCTCCTCCTCCTCCTCCGAGGATGATTTATGGGCTGAGACAGAGAGGGGTTCTTCCATAGCAGTCAAAACTGAGGGCTGGAACAACTGGTGACTTGTCGATAGCACACCATCAAATGGTACAGCCCCACATAAATGCAGACAGAAGGAGGCTGTTTATAGGGAGCTGACACCCACATGAGTTTAGTGGGTACCAGAGACCACTCAGTGATGTGGTGGCTTATGTTCTTAATGAGAAGCTATTTTACACAAGCAAAAAGCTGCTGTCTCCTAACAAATGGACTCTGAAAAGACTGGAAAGGAGGAATTCTCCCTATTTAGCTAATGGGATGGGATGTGTCCAGAACGCCATTTGTCATTTCCTTTTCCCTAGCAGTTAACGACCCCAAACCCTCCACTAGGCTCTGTTCCAAGACCACACCATCCAGTACAGCAGGGCATGAAAACCACAGCCTGTTGTCTGCTCCAAGCGTGTAATTTGAAACAAAACAAAACATCAGCCAGTTCACAATCGGTAGATTCTGGCCAGTTCCTGGTGTACATTTCCTAAGCACCCCCACCCATGAAGCCAGGGCTGAGGCCCCTGTCTCCTGACCGCACAGCTCCAGCTTCCGGGGCCCTAAACCGCTCTCCCTAAAACATCACTTTTCCAGACTGAAAGTTCCTTCGATCAGGAACCTGTGTACTTCACTGCCTCCAAGAGTTGAGGAATGGAGACACCCTAAAGTTGGCCCAGGGCACGTCCAGTCATGTCTTGTTGAAGGTGGAAGCTCTTGGGGCCCAGCAAGAAGGAACGTCTCAGGACAGTCCTTCTCCAGCCACTCTGTCTGCGCTCCCAAACCCACACTCTCCACCGCCAGTTCCCGCCCCAAAGGCCAGGGCTCGGTCCCGCAGCTCGCGCCTGACGCTCTTCCTTCCCGGCCCCGCACTCACCCACCGCCAGGATGCGAAAGCCCCGCGGCGGGCGCAGGGCCCGGCGACACCAGGCATCGCGCAGCACCTGCAGGCTGGCGGGAGGCGCGTGCACCAGCAGCACCCCGCGCCGCAGCCAGCCCTGGAAGGCCAGCCGCGAGGCGGCGCGCGCCAGCCGCGAGTTCCAGAAGCAGCGCGCGTTGGCTCTTCGGAAGGCGCGGAACACAGCGCGCCCGCCAGGCTCCTCCGCACCCTCCGCCTCCTCCTGCGCCTCGAGCCTGCACAGTACCAGCGCCAAGGAACCTGGCGCCAGTTGCAAGGGCCGGGCCATGCCTCGGCGGCCAGGGCCCGTAGCTTAGCACATCGCCGGGTTCCGCTGCTTCGGTGCGCTGGTGGCCGCGATCTACGGGAGGGATCGGCTTACTGTGCGCGGCGCCGGCTGCCGGGGGAACGGGGCTCCAGGGGGCGGGGTCGATTTGAGCGCCGGGCAGGGGGTGGGGCGGAACGTGCAGCCTGGGGACGGTCACTGCTCTCACCAGAGAGGCGGCCAATAGGGGTTTCCAAGTGCTGAATTCCCAGGTCGTTCTCCATACCCCAACCCAATCCCCCAACTACCACTCCGGGGCGCTCCCCACTTCCCTGCTTCCCGGCAACCCGGAGCTCCTCTTCCCCCTTGGGCCGTCACTGGGGCTTTACCCGACCGGTGGGCGGGGGGCGCCCGCAGCTCCCGAGGAACCAAGCTCCCTCCAACTGCGGCGCGAACGGCAGGTCAGGGTTCCGCAGAGCCCGGAGGACTAGGGCGGCCGCCTTGGCCCTGGCTTTGGGATCGCCCCCAAGAAGACGCCACGAGGGGTGGACTCCCTCGGGTCAGGAGTTAGGTCTCCGTCTGCTTCTAATCAGTTTGCGTAAGTTACTTTCCCTCTGTGACCTCCGTTTACTCTCTAGTAAAATAAGGAGTTGGGACTCAATTCTAAGAACCTTTTTCGTGACTTTCTAAGGTTCTAGTGTCTGGTCCCGCTCCTGGGTTATCCCATTCACTTGAAGTGTTAAGGGACAAAGAATGATCCAGAGGCTCCATCTCGATCGGCTGGCAAGGCGCTGTAGTGAAATCCGTGGGATTCAGGCCTCGGTTGGGATGGGGATTCAGACAAGAATCCCCAGGAGGGTTCGGAAAGACTCTAGCCAGTGCCTCGCAGCACGGAGGGACAGTTCAGATGCTGAGGGGAAAGAAGGCTGGAATCCCGACTGTTGCACTGGGAGAGAGCTCCTGGGGGTAAGGACAGAAAGGAGTGGAAGGGCAGTCTATAATCAGCACTTTAAGAGGGAGTAGAGGGGCTGGAGGAGACTGGGGAGTCAGTCCAGATTCCCACTCCCTCAGCTTATCAGTTATCAGTAACAACTGCAATAATTTGAGATAATCTTCACCTTGCTCCTAGTGAGTCATTATCACAGTAAATGATAGGGGATGTTGCTAATAGCTAGAGCTAACATATTGAACACTGTATGCTGGAGGCCTTAATTTCACAACTCCATGTTAACTTCTCTTCCTATCTCTCCCTCTGTTTTTAACAGATAAGGTAACTGAAGCTAGGTTGGATTCAGAAGCACTTCCTGGTCATACAGATAGTAAGAAATGGAGTCAGACAACTTCCAAGTCATGGCTCCCTATGACAAATGAAGTCTGACACAATTTTCAGTTTAAATAAGCAGGCAAACCTGAGACAACCATCTCACATTTCATTTCTGACTGAGATGGATAGATGGATAAATACAGCACAGAGCCCAAATGAACTAAATGTCTGTCTGCATAGCCAAGCTCCTCCTCTCTATCATAAGAGATGACATCACTGTGTTCCCCAACCTGGGGAACTATGACTTTAATCTCTATATGTAACATCTATGACAGTGTCTATGATATCTCTATATTTCTAGTATCTATGACATGATAATTTCCATTTACACTCAACTCGCTCTACTTAGAACTGTATTGAGAATTTGACATGTGTAATTTTATTCTCAGAATTAACCATCTGAAAGGGGGTAATATTATTGAGCCCCATCTTCCCTCCAGAGCAAATAACTGCCAACAATGTATTTCACTTTTCCATTCTCCTATTTCCAGATGATCTCTCTCTTCCCCACCTCATCAGGCCTGAAATTCTGCCAGTACAATCCCACCTTAGAAAGACTATGTCTCCAGAGTCTCAAAGCACATTCACTGTGTCTCCCATTTTTACTTTTTGTGAAGATTTAGGTCACTTAATTTGCTAATGTCTGCAAAAATACAGTGGCATTTCATGGGACAGGACCATAGGATCAGTAAAGACTTGGTCTTGAGCTTCAGGACCATTAGGAGGATTGAGATGGCTTGTCCTAGAGAGAAGGGAACAGGAAGCTAATGCCTTTGATTGAACTGAGGGAGTGGCACTATGGGAGCACCCTCTATGGAGGGACACTTGCAGATACGTGTAGAGACTACACTCTAAGGCATCAGCCTTGAGAACCACAGTGACAAGCTCTCTGAGGCAAGCAGTTGAGACAATTTGCTGGGGCCTCTCTGAACAAACTTGGTGGTGAGTGCAAGTGACACTGCCATCAGTACTCTGTCAGCAAGTGCTAGGTAACTGAATGAGCACCCCAGGAAAAATACCAAGCCCTGTTTTCCTCATTTTCTGGGTATCATGTAAACCCCCAAGTTTTTTCGTTTGTGACAGTTCCAAGGAGTAGACCTCCCGAAACATGGTCAAGACAAGGCCAACTCTGGCAAATGGAACTTGTGAGCTTATTTGCTTTAGAAAACTGAAGAGTAACAGATTCATTCTTGCTTACACTGTAATTGCCAGAAAAGATGAACTGGGCCATTTGATGCTCACACCTGCCTGGTGTCTGTCCTATCTTAGGACAGATGATCCAGTTCAATAATCCTGATTCAGTGCTTTTCACACCCCGATTCCAGCCTGTCCTCCATCTCCATCCTTGCCTTCCTTCTCCAATCCACACCAAGGACTGCAGCTACTCAAAATTACACACCTTCCCAAATATGCTTCCACATCTTTGCTCCCACTATTTCCTCTACCTAGAAGGCCTCTCCCCTTTCCATCAGGTGGTATACTACAAAGGCCAGCTCATAAGACCTGTGACACATCCAGGAAAATTAAATCTGTACTTAGAGCTTTGTTAACCCTCTCATAATATCTGTGTTAAAAGTTATAATATTAACTTACCTGTCTTGTTAGGCAACTTGAGAGGGCCAGGTTTCTGCCTGATTCATCTCTGTGACCCATCATATAGCCCAGTACCTGGGCCATAGATTTGTTCCATCTGAATCAAATCTAATTTAACTAGTGCTTGATCCAGGATAACCCTGTTTTTCTTACTAGCCAGGTGTCACCACCATACACAGAAGCATTCTGTTTTGAGGTTGAATCACAGGAAGACCTTGGTGTCCAACAGTCAATGCCGAGGTCAAAGCCTTAAGAAGCATGCACCCAGGTCCCACGCACCTGCACTTCAGCTGTTCTCTGGAGTCATTTTGACACACATGTTATACTCAGTATTAACTACCTCAACATTTTTTGCACACTAAAATTCATCAAGTTGAAGTTCCTTCCCCTTAACTCAGAAAACCAAGCCTTGACACTTTAGGCTGATTTAGAGAGCATTTTATATCTGGGTTCACTTTATTATGACCATTTCTGCTTCTACAGCACATTTGTTTATCAGAGGGGGGGAAAAAAGACATACAGACTTTTGTTTCTATTTCCCAAAGGAAAATGTGAGGCTTTCCCAAGCAACTGTGATGACTCAAGGACAGAAAAAAGGAAGTGGGAGCAGGGGAAGGACATTTAATGCCATTTCTTTTTAAAGAAAAAACATTACCTTTATTCTAGCTGTTTTATTTAGGCAAGACTGGGCCACACTAGCTTTGTCTGTAAACTGAGTTTTACCAGAACATTTGACTGACCTGAGAGATTTCTTGGAGTCCCTTGCAGCTTCAAAATTCTACAGCTCCACCTTCACTCCTAACAGTAGAAACCCTAATGCAGTTTCGGTAATCTTTGAGCCTAATGAGGTCCTAAGAGATGAAAAAGAGCCTGAGGGTCAGATATCCCCACGTTGATTCAGATCTGGCTTTAAACATTTATTTTTAAAATCGTTTTTATGTATGTGTCTCTGGCTGCTCTGGGTCTTTGTTCCTGCGCAGGCTCTCCTCTAGTTGTAGAGAGCAGGCTCTCCTCTAGTTGTGGTGTGCTTTAGCTTCTCATCGTGGTGGCTTCTCTTGTTGCGGAGCACGGGCTCTGGGGCATGGAGGCTCAGCAGTTGTGGCTCCCAGACTCTAGAGCACAGGCTCAAGTGTCGTGGTGCTCAGGCATAGGATATCCCTGGATCAGGGATCAAACCCAGGTCCCCTGCATTGGCAGGTGGATTCTTTATTACTTAGCCACCAGGGAAGCCTGCCTTTAAACATTTCACTTCTTTATCTTCTCAATGGCAAGAGGTCAAAAAAAGATAAACATTGGAGAAAAAAGATCCCTAGCTTGGAACACTAACAGGCTAAGAATACCAGAAACTCCATAAATCTAATGTGAGAAATGATTAAAAAAAAAAAAACAAAAACTATTCTGGTCCTTGTTAAAATGGTAAGGAAAATTTTGCCCAAGGCTATCGCAAAGTCTAGATAGCAAAGATAGCTATCTATCTTTGCAAAGACAACAAAGAAGCTGGGGATTTTTGCCGAGGAGCAGAGTGAGGAAGTCAGCGGATAGAAAATTACTCATAGGAGACATCAAGGATGAGGAATCCTTGCTAAACCTCGAGGATTTATACATTGAGGTGGGGGATGCAGAACTTGATCAGTTGAAGGATTTATACTAACCTGATTTAACAATATTCTTGGGCAGGGCAGGCAGAAGATTAAGATGAGGCCCAATTTGGGGCCTAGTCAAAAAGAGGACTCAGAAAAGAAACAACAAAAACCTACTGTATAGCACAGAGAACTTATTCAGTATCTTGTAGTACCTATAATGGGAAAGAATCTGGAGAAAAATATATATACGGATGTACAACTGAATCACTATGCTGTATACCGAAACTAACCCAACATTATCAGGCAACCCCACTCCAGTACTCTTGCCTGGAAAATCCCATGGATGCAGGAGCCTGGTAAGCTGCAGTTCATGGGTTCACGAAGAGTTGACATGACTGAACGACTTCACTTTCACTTTTCACTTTGATGCATTGGAGAAGGAAATGGCAACCCACTCCAGTATTTTTGCCTGGAGAATCCCAGGGACGGCGGAGCCTGGTAGGGGGCCATCTATGGGGTTGCACAGAGTTGGACACGACTGAAGAGACTTAGCAGCAGCAGCATACTTCAATAAAAATTTTAAAAATACTATAAATAAAAATTTAAAAACAGGGCTCATAAAGGACTGTATACTTTGGTCAAGGAACATCTTTGTCAGGAACCAGTACAAAACTTTCCATCACTCTGCCCTTCCCTGCTTCATTAAAGGAATTAATATCCATGCAGCGTTTAAAATACCCCATAATCCCATTTTTGTTTGGGGAGGGGACAACTGAAATAATTATCATTATGTTAACAAAAATTATTTGTAGACAGATTACAAGCAATTTATCTATGAGCTTCTCTATACTTTCAAAAAACTCTACAATTAAAGAGGCCCCCATAATTTTTGAGTTAAAGGAAATGAAGGCAGCTGACTCTTTTGCACTGGGCCCATTAAAACCAATATGTTTTCTAACCAAAATGAGCCGACTTCATCACTCCAACTCCCCATTAAACTTGGGGTCAGAGGGCAGGTCTCAGACCCGGAAAATATTACTTCTGGAAAGAAAGCTGGAACAGCAATCTGTCAAAAAGGCATAGCAACTAAGTGCCCTGCAGCCAAAGCCAATCAGCAAAATTCCTATTACTTGAAACATGAAAAATCAGATTACCTATTTCCCTGACAACAAAAAATAAAGTATGGAGGTCTAAGGCAAGATACCAAATTCAGTTTCAGGCATTTTAAAGGAGATTGCCTGTGTGTGCACTCAGTTGTATCTCTTTGTGGCCCCATGAATTGTAGCCTGCCAGGCTCCTCTGTCCATGAAAATTTCCAGGTAAGAATACTGCAACAGGTTGCCATTTCCTTCTCCAGGGAAATCTTCCCAACCCAGGGATCAAACCCATGTCTCCTGCTTGGCAGGCAGATTCTTTACCACTGTGCCGCCTGGGTATCCCACTATTTACATGCAGATCTGATCAAAAATGAGTTGTCCTCTCTCCAGTTGCCCAGATTTCAAACGAACTGTTTCCAGTGAGGCCCCTGCCTTTCAGGTACAAGTCTCTCTTCTCTGCTTTAAGGGGAAGAAGGATACTAACTTCCCTCACACTGAAATAGTCATGGATTGTGAAACAAAGTGTTGCTTTCCCCATCCTGACAGTCTGTCTACCTGTTACCAGCTGTTTAAGCAGGAATCCAGGATTACCTTTTATTCATCTATGTATCCTCTAGAATGCCTCCACAGCCCTGCTCAAAAGCAAGGAACAAGATGATAAAGAACAAAAGTGTGGTACCAGAGAACTAGTTCAACTTGGTACCAATCAACCCTGTTTTAGGCCTAAATAGATGTAACTCACTGAACATTCTACAGAGGAACTGAATAAAACATGAAGCTTTATAGAAGCATCTATAATACAAGAACAAATACTGAGCCTGCTGAATCCCAGGCACTGCCTTGGGTAATAAAGAGGAGGATACAACCGTAAAGGATGCATTTCCATTATTTCAAGTAGTTTACAATCTAATGTTTTCCTTTTCATGACAAGAAAAACAAAGCAGGAGAGGAGAGGAGAGGTTAAAAGGACTTCCCTGGCAGTCCAGTGGCTAAGACTCCATGCTCCCAGTGCAGAGAGCAGGGGTCCGATCCCATCCCACATACCACATGGCAAGCCCTCCCCCGCTAAAATAAAAAAAGACTTAAGAGACATGCCAACCAAAGCAACAAAGTGTGGGCCTTATTTGGGTTACTGAACACTTTGAACAAACTGAATGTGAAACATGAGATTCAAACACTGTCTGGACATTTGATACGAAGAACAAGAGGACAAATGAAGGGACATGTGAAGTGTGATTTATGAAGAAACAAATATGCTCTTAAAATATCTTCAGGTTTAAATATGTATGTCAATTCGTTGAATAATTTGGTGATTGTCTTTTCTGCTCTTCAGTAAAAATTACTACTAACACTCAGTCATCACCTCTAACAAAAAGTACATCTAGGTAGCTGAGTGCTTGTAAAATACAGTTGCCAGTAAGACCAAAAAAAAAAATTTAATATTTTTAAGTAACATCTTTAAAGGAGAAAAATGTCTGCTTTCTAATAATCTCTGGCATTGTGTTCTCTTCACTCACCAAAACCAAACAAACCAAAAAAACAATAGGACAGAACAGCACTGGAAAAATAGAAGTGGTATGAATGAGCCTTTGTATAGAGTTGCTGCTGCTAAGTCACTTCAGTCATGTCCGACTCTGTGCAACCCCATAGACAGCAGCCCACCAGGCTCCTCTGTCCCTGGGATTCTCCAGGCAAGAACACTGGAGTGGGTTGCCATTTCCTTCTTAGGAGACTACAAATTTTGATCTTATTATCAGAGCTGTGACACTGTTCCTCATATTAGGACAAAGATTCACACTGAGGATACATTAAGATTTGTTTTCCTTAAGTAAAGTAAATTTCCATTCCACATACATAAAATAACATTGCTTGGGTTGACTTCCTCTCCTGTAATGGAATCAGGAAATCTAATATAGCTAAAAGGAATTTTGTTTCATTTGTTCTGTCAAAACACTTCCTAATCTGAGGGAGGGCCACAGAAGTTAAAAAGTTGCACAGGGTCCTTAGCTAGTTAATTGTTTGAGCCAAGACAGAAAGAGAGAGATCTTCGATACTCAAGTCTAGAGCAAAGATGGGCAAACTATGGATGGTGGCTCATATCTAGCCTACTGCTTGTTTTAGTGTGGCCTGCAAGCTAAGACTGATACTTATGTTTTTAAATAGTTGAAGGAAAAAAAGCAAGAGAAAAATAATATTTCTTGATGGGGAAATTAACTGAAATTCAAACTTATGGCCATTACATTTTTTTAAATAAAATTTTACTGGAGCATAGTTTAATGTTGGGTTGCCCATTATGTTTTACTGGAACACCAGCACACTCTTTCGTTTATGCATTCTCTATGGCTGCTCTTGTAAACAGAGTTAAGTGGTTGCAACAGACTGTATGGTCTGCAAGACCTAAAATATTTCCTCTCCAGCCCTTTACAGAAGACTGCAGAATCCTGGTTTAGAGCTCTGTTCATGTCAAGATTGCTTCACAGAACAGGGCCAGACATATGGAAAGTAGTCTTAGTGCACAAATGGTAGGCCTCCTGGTCCAACCCAGTTGCTCTGCATGTTGGATGCTGCTGGAAGAGGGGAGAATTGGTAGCTGCCCCTGCTTGTCCTCTGGCCGACATGCTGAGCTGAGGTGGTGGGGATTTAGTTTCTGTTCTCACTGCCCATTTAATCATGAGCCTCTCAGCTAACCCTGTCAACAGGGAGACCAATTAGTGCCAATTTCTATGTGAAAGGCATTTCCTTAAGGCAGAACTGAGATCTCCACCTCATTTCACACAAACAATTCAAGGTGACAAGGTTAACCTGGTTAGAGTCAAACCAGGGCTTAAAAAGTGAAAGGCAGCCGTTCTTACAAAGCCCTAGAGCTCTCTAGACTCCTTAGGAAAAAGCATCCAAGAATTTTTACCTCATTTACCACAAGGGGACCTAACACTACAGGGCTACACTACAGGGGTAAACAGCCAACAGACCCTGCAAATTTAATATCCCTCCACAAGATTACTCTCAGATTTCCCACAGATGTTTACAGCAAAACTTTATTAGAGCCATGTGTAGTGATCAGCTTCCTTGGAATTCAAGAGCATTAGGTTTTCCACTTGACCCACCTCCGAGGGCCAGTGAGTTTTCAAAACGCATTTCTTACAAGTGAAAATATTCTTTTATAGGAAATCTTGTTTTGTACTAGATTGCCTAAAACTTTACTGTAAATAAACTTTTATGTGCACTGTAATATTTTAATAAGATGAGCAGAGCTTACTTCTTAAAACCTTTTGATGGATCACTTCATTAAAGAAAAAAATGTTTCTGGAGACTGCATAGTTATTCAGAAGAATTCCTAATTTTCAAAAAGTGATGTGCTATTCATATAATATAAATTGTTTATTCTAAATAAATCAAGATTATTTTAAAATGAACAATTCAGTGGGAGTCATTACATTTACAAGGTCATGGTTTATGTCAATGTAGCCTTTTATAATATTTATAATACTATTATATTAATATTTTGACTGTTAAGAGGGCACATACACCCATACTGTCCATATTCCTCAAATGAATTTGAAGCCAAGAATTGTTTTTTAAACCAATAAACTGTCCCTCTTCGACATTCAAACTGCCAAATGGTGAAGAGAGGTAAATCACACTAGAGGATAAGAGAAAAATTCTTTTAAACTGATTATAACCACTCAGAAAGGAGATTTACTAGATTTTTTCTAGGGTTTGATCCCTGGGTCAGGAAGATCCCCTGGAGAAGGGAATGGCAACCCACCCCAGTATTCTTGCCTGGAGAATTCCACGGACAGAGGAACTTGCTGGGCTACAATCCATGGGGTCACAAAGAGTCGGACACAACTGAGTGACTAACATACAAACACACGCGAGGTTGCATACATTTCTTTGGGGACATTAATATGTCCCAATATTCCTCCAAACCACACACTTTTTATTTTTTAAAGAATGCCTCTATTATTTCTGAAAAATGACATACCTCATAATTAAAATTTTAAAGTACAAAAAGAAAAACATTGGGACTTCCCTGGTGGTCCAGTGGTTAAGACTCTGCCCTACCACTGCAGGGGACATGGGTTCAATCCATGGTCAGGGAACTAAGATCCCGCATGCTGAGGCCAAAAATAAAAGCAAATCGTGGCCTCCATTTAAAAAAAGAAAAAAAAAAGAAAGAAAGAAAAACATTAACTTGAAATTCTACCATCCAGAAACGATCTTTAACAGGGCGAACATTGTTTTAGGTAAATATAGACAGAAAGAAACAAGTTTAGAAAAACAGAATCATACTATATATCACATTTTAAATTAAAAATATTAGTATCAAGAAGATGGTATAGACAAACTTTTCTGTATTCTTCCCATTTAATAATAACTATTAGACCTTGGGGGTATCTTCGACCCCCACGTTAATCACATTATTATTAGTTATAACAGTAGGGATGTTGTGAAAAAGAGTAAATCCTACAAGTTCTCGTCACAAGGAAATCTTTTTCTTTTTGTATCTGTATGAGATGAAGACTGTTAACTGAAATTATTGAGATGGGACTTCCCTGGCGATCCAGTAGTTCGGACTCTGCTTCCATTGCAGAGGACATGGGTTCAGTCAGGGGACTAAGATCCCGCAAGCCACACAGTAGAGTCAAAAAATTTAAATTAAAAAAATAATTTCGGTAATCACTTCACAATACATACCTTAAATACAGTGGTGTACATCATGTTAATAGAACTGGGGGTAATATTTTAAATATATACTCAATGGATGACTCAGCAATTCTACTCTGAGGTATATACCCAAGATAAATCAAAAACTTGTTACATCAATGTTCATGATAGCATTATTCATAATAGCCAGACTGACTGGTTCTATTTTGAAAGCACTAGCTGAAAGGTTAAAAACTCACCTCCTAGAAACATTTCCAACAGCAGGTGAATGCCTCCTGAACTTGCAAAGCTGGTAAAAACCCTGCGATTAAATAATAGATGGATTTGGGAAACGGCAGAAGTGCAGCCCAAGGCTAGTGTACTTGATTTATACCTTAAGGAAGAATGGTTCAAAGTAGGTTTTAATTAAATATTTATGTTATAACCAGAAACAGCAAGTGGTCTTTGTGTAGTTAGGGACTGGCTTTCAAAAGGTCTAAGAAAGAAAATCAATGAACATTAAATATTTATATGTTGGAAGTAGATTCTGTTCTTTCCCTGCCTGAAGGAAGATAAAAAGGCTAAAGATAACCAGTGAGCTGCATTTGGAAATACTAAGAGGCTAGGTTCAATTTAAGTGAATATGAGGGTTTTACTGAGGCCAGATAATGTGAAATATTAAACCCTTCATTATTTATCTGAGAACCACAAAGGAATAACCTTCCATTGTTTTTGGTTGAATTTTCTAACTTTTAGAATGGGAAAAATAACAATTAATTTCTTTGCTGAAGCATAGGCTACTAACTGGGACTTCCCTGGTGGCTCAGACTGTGAAGAATCTGCATGCAATGCAGGAAACCGGAGTTTGATCCCTGGGTCAGGAAGATTCCTTGGAGAAGGGAATGGCTTACCCATTCCAGTATTCTTGCCTGGAGAATTCCATGGACAGAGGAACCTGGCGGGCTACAGTCCATATGGTCACAAAGAGTTGTACATGACTGAACGACTAACACTTTCACAGGCTAATAACTGCTGTATCAACTTTCCAAACCCTTAAATGACCCTTGCAAAGGAGAATCTATCCTAGCAAACTAAACCTAAGCCAAGTTTGTTTTTGGTTTATCTTGAATCTGAAAATTTAGAATGATCATGAACCACACAGCATGCAAATTCCTCATATTTTGTCTCTTTAGATGTGAGAAAGTTTTGATCAGTGTTGTAATAACCTCTCTATATAATGATATATATAATGGCTTCCTAAAGATCACATTTAAAATTGTTACCTGCTCTTTATGATGCTGCATTTGCCTGAATTGCTACAGCAACAGTGAAGTATCAACTGTTGTTGGACAAAAGGTAAAACTTGCACCTGATTAGCAGCCCCAGAGAAGTTTTAGGGCAAAGGCTATGAACACAAATAAATGCTAATTTTAAAAGAAATGTTTGAAAAAGTTCATTTCTGAAGTTAAATTAATCCAAATTTGAAAATCTATAACAAACTTCATATAAAGAGGTACCATCTTAACCACATATTAACAATAATGAAACTGCAGTATTGCAATAAAGGAGAAAAATTAAAGTGATTATATGGCATTCTTTGATGTTAGGTCTAGGGCACATGGGTTCTAAAACTGGTGAACTGGAATGCCATCTACTCTCAAGACACTGTAAAACAATGCCAAGATCCAAATATTTTAAATGTGATTGAAATATCTAGACCTAGACTTCAAAATATTTTAAAGTTTAAATAAATTAGTATAACATAGATGTTTTTAAATATCTACTTAAGTTCTCCTGATTTATACACTTTACATGCACAAAATCTCTTCATACGTCGTTTCACAACAACTCAGCATCTCTTTAAAAGCATTGATTTTGCTTCTGATCTTGAGTTTACTTTTAAACCAAGAGTACTGCTGGAGCAATGCTGAAAGCCTGGGATAGCAAGAAATTGGTGGATCACAGCTTTTACCTCCAGAGGCTTGTTTCCTAAGGTGATCTTTATTTGCAGACTGCTAGAGGTCCCAGGCAACAAAGAGCTAAACATGATCAAATTCTGAAACAGAAAAATTAACTGTGGAGCTGACGGCTGAGCTTTAGAAGGGTTTTTTCATTTCAAATCCAGATTTACTTTGGATTTGATTTCACTCAATTTGAAATTAAGATGGTTCACACTAACAAAATATATTACATATATGAAAATGCTTAGATATTTTTGATTAATAACACTACTAGGTAGGATTTATTACCTTAACTGTCCGTAAATACAGTGTGAATGCAAATGCCATCACCCTCACAAAACTTGTCTTCAATTAAAATCTGTGTAGATGTTTCCTGGCTTCTACTTCGTTCACTGAACATGGGGCCCCCGGTCTGAATCCTGCCTCTGTGGTTGGTTGGGATCCTGACAGTCTGCAAAATCTCTTTCAGGGCTGGAAGAACAAGCTCCGTCTTCATGAGCTTGACACTGGTTGAGGTCTAACTGATCAGTTTTCCCTGGAAATAAGATTATAATCTGCCTGATTTTCAGTAATACTAACACAGCCTAAAAGATTATCATCTATTCACCCTCTTTACTCTTTCTACCCACCAGACAGACCTTTGGACAATTAAGTCAGTGATTCCACATTAGTTAGATTACATTCAGTATTTGATAGCTCACAAAGGAATTACAGTCATGTCAGGTTGAGGATGGGAAGTGGAAAAGAAAAAAGTAAAATGATGAAGATGAAGACTAATGTAATGATAAAGACTAAAAAGTAAAATGATATTCAGTTGTATAAGCAACTGCGACCATTCCCATAAACTATTTTTCAAAGTAGCTTCTCAAAAATGACTACTCTGCAGGTCACCAGACCTGCATCCACTCATTCAACAAATACTTCAGTGTCTACTATGTCCAGTGCAGAAATAATTTACCCCTACAAAAAGACCAAAATGCCCAGAGATATCTCCACAAAAACTGCTTTTATTGGAGTTTTAAAAATCATGTATTGGTAGAAAAAACTGCTGTGTATATTTTGGGTTAGAGGTTTTCAAAGCATGTTAACCTAGAAAAGCAGCAGCACTACCCAGGGAACTTGTTAGAAATGGAAAATTTTTGAGCCCTACCAGACTGTCTATATCAGAAATTCTAGGGATGGGACCCAGCCATCTGTTTTAACAAGAATCCCAGGTGATTCTGATACTTATCAGTTTTAGAACCACTGCCTTAGTTTAAGGAGAAGGCAATGGCACCCCACTCCAGTACTCTTGCCTGGAAAATCACACAGACAGAGAAGCCTGGTAGGCTGCAGTCCATGGGCTCGCTAAGAGTCGGACATGACTGAGCAACTTCACTTTCACTTTTTACTTTCCCACCCCAGTGTTCAGGGACAGGGGAGCCTGGTGGGCTGCCATCTGTGGGGTCGCTAAGAGTAGGACACAACTGAAGTGACTTAGCAGCAGGAGCCTTAGTTTAGGCCCAGTGATCACATTCAGATTCCATCCTTAATAGGACTAAACAAACAGGTGACTCAATGACTTAAGTAGTACCATATTCTGGGTACCCAACATAGTATGTCCTCTCTATAATAGGAAAAACCAAGTGTATTAATTTATGGTCAAAAGTATTTTGGGACTTACCCTTCATTTATGTTTAAGCCTGAGGCTTGCTGTAAAGCTAGTGAGCACTAAGGAATTCCCTGGCAGCTTAGTGGTTAGGACTCTGTGCTTCCATACAGAGGAGCCTGGTTCAATGTCTGGTTGAAGAAGTAAGATCCCACAAGCTGTGGCCGAAACAAAAAACCCCCAAACTAGTGAACACTAAAAGCAGGCCAATTTTACCCATAAGGTGAATAATAAATAAGTTAACAGTTTGTCTTAGACTGGTTTACACTTTGTCTTGGTATATTAATAATTATTTTTGGCACTCTGTTCTTCTCTCAAAAGGTTCCCAGTTCAGGGTCTAAGTATCACCTGTTCTTAGTGATTGAATGTTAATAAAACATAGAGGCAGTAAAATGTGTTAATAATGATACCTAAAAAGTTCTTATCATTTCAGTAAGCTTCATTAGACAAAAACAATTTGTAAAGATATTCTTAGATATTAGTTTTTATTAACTTCCAAAAGTCCAAATACAAAACTATAGTGGAACAACTTTCTTTCCTAGAACCCACAGACACAGCAACTGCAGTTCCATTACACCGCCAAGTTTGCTGCCCCACTACATGTCCTAGGGAGGGGCCTTTTTTGGTGCCTCTAGTTACCATGCTCACTTCAATCCTTTGCCTAAAATCAAGACTTTTTGTAGCTACTTTGACTTAACATCACTGAGAACAAACCTACATGGCTTCTACCAATGAAACCATTACAACTTCAGGCTATCTCAGACCCACAAAAAGATTCATTCAATGCCATCCCAGCGTTAACTTGTGGACTTGCCAAGGTCTGATGTGGTTAAGAGTATGCTGGGCTAGAAGGGCCGTATAGGAGTAAGCAGAACAAGTGTCCCTTCTACACTATTAACGACTAGCAGAATGTTCCGAAAGCCCTTCAGTATTATGTCAAACCCTATAGTTTCCACAGTAATATTTCTGATGAATTCTAGTCACCACTTACAGATCTAAGCAGCTAAAACAATTCAGACTCTTAGTAGCCTCTCAAGGGTCAATTATCACCTAGATGAGAGAGAACTCACTAAGGTTAGCCTGGTCTCTTCCAACCACTGAAGATATAGCTCTTCTGTTGGACTTGTCAGCTATTCTATTTAGGTACCTAAACAAAATGTCTTCATTATTTGCTACGTACAATTAACATTATCTGTTTCCACCAAAATCTTTAATGCCCATGAGAACAGATATCCACAGGTAAATTCCCTAATACAGTTACAATAAATTTCACCCATATTTTAATAAGCAAACTCTTCCATGTTTTAATGTATTTCAAATGTCTTCCTTTAGCAGAAAATTAGAAGTTTCCAAACTTTTTATTTTGTTCTCTAAACCAATGCTGCTTTTCTGACCAGAAAGAATTGACTGCCTCTGTATTACAGCACAACACAATTGTCACTGTGGCAGAAATCCCTGCTTTTCCTCCTTTTCTCAGATAAGAACCTGTGGCTCATAAAACAAAGGCACATAATATTTTCCTCTCACCTAAAGGCAAGGTACCCAACAGCTAAGACTCTTCGGATTGCCATGTTCTTTGCTCCTGTGTAAAAGTTCATGTCTTCACTGGTGCTGAAAACAGATCCTAAGATTTATCAGAAATGTAAAAGCATCTTCAAGTGTCTTTCCTCCTGAGTCTACTTTTGACCAAAGTCCCCAAAGCTTGGTCCCTTAGCAAAGGTACAACTCCATATCCTGGCCACTCTTGTGGTTTTAAGAGAGGATGAATTGCTCAGGGGTATACAACTGATGAACTGTTCTCTGCAAGTCATATACGTGTACAAGGGGTGAGGTGCAGATTATGGTAACAGGTGAAATGCTACAGAGAAGCTCTTAGGGTACACGGCATGGGCACATGAAAAGGGCATCAGCTAATCTGTCCCACCTACTCCAGCCTACACCCAGTTCAGGGTCTTTATATGTTTCTTTTGGGAGTGAGAAGTGTATAAAGTCTAACTATTGCTGTAATTATCTTTAAAGGATTTTTTGTGCTGTTACATTTTGAGGAGTAATTTCTAGGACCTAGGGAAAATTCAGAAAAAAATATTAAAATCTTAGTGTCTTAAAATGACTGAACCAAGCATTACAAATGCAAAAACAGGTATCCAGAACATAAAAGACATGGAAAAACAAAATTAAATGTTATCACAGACTTATTTTGTTACCTGATTTTTTTGGTTTGGTCAATGTTGGTTGGTAGAATTTAAGAATAGATTGCATGTTTCCTTCTGAATAAAAACCCAAAAGAGTTTAGAAAGACACAAACAAGTTCCCTTTACCTCATTTTCACTAAAGACAATTTCTCACTTTCCACTTCCAATTTACCTTTAAGCAATAATATAAGGCAAAGATTTATATTTTTTCTCCATTCTCTCATTATTATTTTAACTATCTCTGAAAAAAATAAGTCTGATAAGTAGACTTTATGATTTTTCTTTCAAAATTATACTGTATGAAAGAACTATATTCTTCACTATCTTTTAGTTAAAAATTATCTCCAAGATTTACACCTGCGAAAACTTTCTATTCTATAATGATTTATCTTACCGTAAAGAAACAGAAACATTTATAGAATAACTGTACAGTTACACATCAGTGGTTCAACTTCATAGAAGTTCAACCAATCATTAAGAGAGGAAACAGTAATTTATGGTTAAAGAAAAAAATTGGTTTGAAAGAATTTCAGATATTTTAATCTATTTCTTAGTGAGAGCTATGTGGATTACACTTAGCTTAATATGTGTGTAACAAGGACTTACATTCTCATATTAAACTGTAGGAACACCAAATCATCATTCTAGCAAAAACAAAAAACCCATAAAAACTCTAGTATTTATCTCTATGCCAGTGAAACATTCCAGAAACGGTTATTCATATACAAATAAACTGATTATTTGCTAAAGCTGCAATTCAGCTATTAGTGTTACTGCAAAGACATGTCATTTTGGGGACTTCCCTGGCATTCCAGTGGTTAAGGCTCTGCACTCCCAGTGCAGGGGCAAAGGGTTTTACCCCTGTTCAGGAAACTTAGGATCCCACACGCTGTATGGCATGTCCTATCCCAAGCAAAAGACCATAATTTATCCCTACATTCCTTTAGACCAGAATTTTTCAACTACTGACATTTTGGGCTGCATAGTCTTTGCTGG
>SJYQ01006936.1:214539-224763 GCA_006410935.1 Redunca redunca
GGCAGAGAAGGGGGCAAGGCGGGGTGGGCACCAGCAGCAGGCAGGATATGCAAAGTAGGATATTCATCAAAGTTCTTGGCCTCTACCAAGTAGATGCCGGTAGCACTCACCCAGCTGGGCCAGGTACAAATGTCTCCAGACATAGCTAAATGTCTTTTGGGGGCAAATTAACCCCCTGTTGAGTACCATTCCTTTAGAGTATATCACATTTCCTACCTTTTCACTGAATTAGTTAATAAACTCTTACGTGTCTAAAATTCTGAAGGAGGTACACAGATTAATAAAAATAATATTTTTAATTAAATAAGACAACTTAAGGTATCATACTGACATCCACTGGCTCAGTACTAAACTGTACATGTGACATATACTGTATTAAAAAAAAACCTCAAAATTAATATACATGCTATTCTGGGAAACTAAAACAGTTAACATTAACATCAAAACTATGTTTTATGTAAAGCCTAACATATATAATAACACTGATAATTATCTATTATTTTCTTAGTTTTTGATGTACTGTCTTTTGGATGAATTAAATTTTTAATAAATGTTTTTAGAGACTAGTTAGGATTTTAGAACAAGTAAAAAAAAAGTGTGCTCCAAAAAACTTGCAAAATTGAAGCAGCATGCTATTTTATGATTTATATTGAAGTTTTAAAAGGCTAGTATCTTTCTTAAAAACTAGTAATGATAGTGCTATAAATAAAATCGCAACTTTCCAGGTTTTTAATAAATGACATCTGTAATTAAATACTACTGTCAATTAAACTGATGAACTTTATTGGGGTTAAAACTATAACAAAGTTCATCCTAAAACATTTTGCAATGCAAAATTATCTCACTCAAGGAGTGTTTAATAATTTGGATGCCAGGAATTACAAGCAATTTTCAAAAGCAAAGACTCACATTCAAAAAACTTTATACATCATTTGAACTAACAGATATTTATACTACTAGGATCAAACGTGCATCACTTTCATTCTTGTATCATGATTTTATATATTACATTATTTATCACCATTCTTTGTCACTACACGTATTTTATCATACACTTGCACCATTCTCCTTAGATTTCTGATCTTTATCTTCATTCTTCCCATTATCCTATAAAATATACAAAGAAAAAGTACATTTTATTAGATTCTCTTAGATGCAACTTTAAAAATAATACCTTCAATAAACAGAGATACTCCAGATAGCCCATTTCACCATCTATGGAAAAGTGAACCCTTGGGGAACTATTTGAAAAAAATCTCTCAGTTCTGTGCAGAATGACTTCTAGTATTTGAGAAAGCCATATAAGTCCTACGAAATCAGAGGTTCTTAGGAATACATTACTAACAATAATACAGTCCTTGAAGTGGAGATTTTTTTTTTCCTTGTTCTCCGAGTGAGACCCAGGCTAAAGAAGGTCTCTCAATTACTGAAGTTAGTTTACAACGGCACTAAGTTACTAGATTAGTAAATCTTGTTTATAAAGAAGTCTGCAAACATAAATCATGTTGACATCTGAAGTAAGCTCTAGGAAAATACTATCTTTGGAGAAAAGGACAGAATGCTACCACTAGTTTCTATTAGAAAAGCCACTAAGAGCTTAATAATATTAAAATTTCCAGAGATAGGCTTTCCTGAAAAATAATAAATTATGAAAATGTTGAAGGTAAAAAAAATAGCTAACCTTCTTAAGAACAGTGTGGATTTCATCCATTACTGTGGATAAGTTTCTGATTGTCTTATTCAGTTGGTTTTCAAATTGCAAATTCATGTTTTCTGAAATCTTTAAGTTTTCTTGTAACTGACTAAGGTCCTTTTTAACTTCTCTAAGTTCACCAGAGAGGTTTTTGTTAGAAATCTCCAAATTTAATATGGTTTTTTCATCTTTATCTGTCAAAAGAAAAAAAAAAAAAAGAAATCAAGTTCAAAATTCACCATCTTACCACTTAATATTTCCAATTTAACCTTGAGGTTAAAAATATTTAAAGTTAGAAGACTTAAATAATAATCAGTGTATTATTAGACTTACTAAGTGTATACAGACTTATTATTAGACTTAACAAGTGTATATAATTCCTTAAACTGGCCACAAGTGTCAATTTCAATAGCATAGCACAATGCAATGCTTCTTTGTAAAGAATCTGGCTACAACATAGGAGACTTGTGTTCGATCCCTGGGTTGGGAAGATCCCCTGGTGAAAGGAATGGCTATCCACTCCAGTATTCTTGCCTGGACAATTCCATGGACTGTATAATCCATGGGGTCACAAAGAGTGAGACATGACTGAGTGACTTTCACTCACAATCAGATCAGTTCAGTTCAGTTCAGTCGCTCAGTCGTGTCCGACTCTTTGCAACCCCATGAATCGCAGCACGACAGGCCTCCCTGTCCATCACCAACTCCCAGAGTCTACTCAAACTCACATCCATCAAGTTGGTGATGCCATCCAGCCATCTCATGCTCTGTCGTCCCCTTCTCCTCCTGCCCCCAATCCCTCCCAGCATCAGGGTCTTTTCCAATGAGTCAACTCTTCGCATGAGGACTCACAACACTCCATTAAATTAAGCTTTACCTAAGTATTACTTCTAAAACTAAGTTCCATTTTTTGATGATTGCACAGACTAGAAAAAGTAGCAGGAACCAGTGAAAACTAAGCAGAACTACGGGAGGAATTAAAGGATACAATAGAACCATCAAACCTGAGAATACACATGAAGATCTAAGATCTAACATTATTAACTGAAAAGAAGTCTCAGATATCGCCAGAAGGATTTCATGTATTATTTATAAAAGCTAAGCAATTTTACAACCTTTAACAGTAATAGTCAAATGTAAAGTTACATTATGTATCTACACTATAAAGTATGGATATGCATGTGTACAGGTATGTATATGTATGCACACATATACACCCCAGTAGAGTGTTAAAAGTACCAACATACCAATGCTTTTCCTTACCAGTCTTTTCTTCTAGTAACTGCAGCTTCTGTTCCACTTCAGCTCGAACTTTTTCACTCTTTTCCAGTTTTTGCAAGAGGCTTCCTACATCAACCATTGCACCATTGTACACAATAAGGCCAACATTTTCTTCTACGTCTTTTGACTCCTGTTTTACTACTGGTGTTGGAAGTAACAATCTGTTTCCTGCAATATAAAAGATACTTTTATTTCACAGCATGTGGGGTCACAGTTCTCTGACAAGGGATTGAAATCATACCCCCTGCAGTTGAAGCATGAAATGCCAACCACTGGACCTCCAAGAAATCCCTAATAGATACCATACTTAAAAAAAAATACCATAGTTTATTATGTTATTTTCTTTTTAAATTAATAATATAGTTATAAAATGGCATGATCTTAAAATAATATACTCAAACCTAGCATATCTTCCTGCAAAGCTTCAGATTCTTCATGGTTTTCTTCATCTTTTGAAGTGTCTGTTAATTTCCGGTAAAAGCAAGATTCACGGAGTACTACTTTATTAAGAAGCTTCTTTACCTGTTATGCAAGAAAGTAAACAAATTAAAAAGATGAAAATAAGTTTTTGATTCTCCTTGAACATCTGTGTTCTAATTTTCACATATGATTTCTCAGGTATCCACTACCATTCAATTAGAGCACTTATGTTTTTAAGTGTCTTCTCTAGAAACCTAAATTTCAAATTATCACTTGAAAAAAAATTTCTAAAAAAAAAAGAAACACTGAAAGAAACACTAACACATACATTAAAGTTTATGTACAAACACACATATTACAGCGTAGTTTGTGATTCTAAAAAACAAGAGCCATTCAGCAACTGGAGCCTAGTTAAGGCAATAAAGGCACACCTGTATCATGGAATACTATGCAGTAATAAAAAGAACAAAATGGGTCTCTATTTTCATGGCAGAATGCTAACGATACATTATTAAATGAAAAAAAGTCTCAGATATCACCAGAAGGATTTCATGTATTATTTATAAAACTGGAACTATCATATATAAACACATATGAGTTGCTTACAAAAGATCTAGAAGTTTATATACTAGGCCAAAGGAGTAGAATTAGATAAGAGAGGAGACTTTTAACTTCTTACACTTTATTTCAATATTGTTTAACTGTATTACTATGAGCCTGTATTTGCTTTTATATTTCAAAAAGTTAAAGATACTAAAAAGAGAGTTATTTAAAAATGCTTTTCATTTGTAAGATAGATTACCTGAGCCCGAGAAAGATGTAGTCCAAGAGTATAAAATATTTCTTCCAAATCCTTTTCAAGAAGGTAACCACAATGGCTTTGATCAAAGTAAACAAATGCCATTAATAGATCTCTGTTAATCGTGATCATCTGAGTCTTCTCTTTTTCCTAAAGAAAATGCAGAAAATGTAGTACATAATTTTAACCCCTGAAAAGTGACAAAATTAGACTGTGTCCATAATGTACCAAAAATATGAAAAGACCACTGTCTCATCTTAGCTAAATTGAGTTGATCTAGTTATGCATATGAAGAAATAAATAAAACAGACTGATTATCTGTTGTTGTGTTGTTGGCTGTTTACTCACTAAGTTGTGTGTGACTGTTTTGCAATCCCAAGGACTATAACCCACCAGTCTCCTCTGTCCGTGGGATTTTCCAGACAAGAACACTGGAACGGGCTGCCATTTCCTTCTCCAGGGAATCTTCCCAACCCAGGGATCAAACCCACATCTTCTGCATTGGCACGAAGATTTTTTACCACTGAGCCCACCTAGGAAGCCCAGCGATTATCTGACATATCTTTTCTCATTTGAAAAGACCCTGATGCTGGGAAAGATTGAGGGCAGGAGCAGAAGGGGACAACAGGATGAGATGGCTGGATGGCATCACTGACTCAATGAACATGAGTTTGGGTAAATTCCGGAGACCTGGTGTGCTACGGTTCATGGGGTTGCAAAAGTCAGACACAACTGAGCAAATAAACTGAATACGAAAATACAACTGACTGAATTCTGCTGAGTGGTACTATACAGATATACAAGGATCAATAAAGTTCATCACTGTATTACGTTTAGTAGTATGTTTTATATAAGAAATGGAAATTGTTGTGTTGTACATAAAAAACTAATAACGTATGTCAAACATACTTCAGTATTTAATACATACCTTATCTTTAGAGGGCCTCTCCTTGCAGTACCTATTAATATCTCTTTTGTCATCTCGTTTGTTTTCTTCCTCATCTCGATCTATACAGTAAATAAAACAGGAGCAAAAGACTCATTTAGTAGATAAATTTCCAACTAACACACAGATTGAAAATACTTTTCTATTACTGATCAGTTTTCGTAAGATACAACAGTGAAGAAATATATGAATAAAAAGAGTTTGGATTTTATAAGAAACAATTATAAAATAGCCCTGAACAGGAAAAAACTTATAAGGAGACCAGAGGGAAAAAGAAAGTGGACTTTACTGATTTAAATACAAGGACTTAATTCAATAAGTATTTGGAGGATTTAGTTTCCAAAAATGAATGTATTTAATACAAAAAGATTGAAACTTAAATTTTTTTTAAAAAAGAGCAAGTATATTTTCTTAAAGGAGAAACAGCCAATATAGGAATTCTAACTGCAGATGCATTATTGCAGAATATGTGTATTTGAGAATTGAAATGCTTTTTAATAATTAAGACGACCTAACAATGTTAGGAAATCAGATGAAAGTTAAAGCTCAGTTGTGTCCAGCTCTTTGCAACGCCATGGATGTAGCCCGCCAGGCTCCTCTGTCCATAGAATTCTCCAGGCAAAAACACTGGAGAGGGTTGCAATTCCCTTCCTTCTTCAGGGAATCTACCTCACCCAGGGATCAAACCTGGTCTCCACACTGCAGGCAGATTCCTTACCATCTGAGCTACCACGGAAGCCCAGGAAATTGGATAACTATTCTTAAATAAATAAACAGAAAACTGACAAAAAAGTAAACTCCTTTCTCTTACCTATCCATAGGCTACCCAGTTTGTATAGACCTTGGCCACCACCCTCAAGTAAATACCATTACCACCTTGATATTCAGCTAATATTAAAGAGTAAATCTGCTTATGGATTCAGTCCTTACCTCCTAAAATGCCTAAGCTGAAGTCCTAAGCCCCTAATACTTCAGAATGTTGCCTTATTTGGAAAAATCATCTATGCAGAGATAATCAAAATGAGATTATCAGAGAGGGCTCTAACTCAGTGATGGGTGTCCTTACAGAAAGGAGAAACTTGTATGTAGACACATGCAGACAGAAGACAGTATGAGAATATGGGGAAAAGACAGTCATCTACAAGCTGATCAGAGCTGCCTGGAATAGAACCTTTCCTCACAGCCCTCAGAAGAAACCAACCCAGCCAATTCTTTCATCTTAGATTTAGCCTTCAAAATTAGAGGGGTTTTTTTTTTTTTTGCAGATATTTAATGATCAACAATTTTTAAAGAGACATTTTAGTTCTAGAGGTTTCTGGATCTTTCAAATGGATCTCCATCAGAAAGCCCAGAGTAACAAAGGGTTTGTTGGTAAAATACAAGATACAGTAAACACAAGAAGTTGATTAGTCCTTGAGATATTACAGAGCATATATTCATAAATAATTCACACTATATTCCCTTCTTGAACATTCACAATGTAATAAGCAGCTAAGAAATTCTGTAGTAAAACGTGTAAACCTTTGCTTTTAGCCCACGTTTCCCAAATGTATTTGACCCTAGAATGTTTTACTAACCTTAATACCAGTTAATATTTTGGAACACACTGGGAAGAACTGTCTTAAGTGAGAAGTTGTATGCAAACAGTTAACAATGTAGAGAAATCTTTGTATTAAATAGAATATGCACACGAAAACGCACAAGAACCTTGGTAACGTTATGCTAAGTGAAAAGAAGCTCATCACCAAAAAAAAACACACCACATACTGCATGATTCTATTTATACAAAATGTTGTCTAAAATTGCGTATATATCAAAAACCAGTGAGTTGCATGTTTGCAAGTGGGTGAAATGATTGATACATAAATTACATCTCAAGTTGTTAAAACAAAAAAGAAAACAGTGGGCTTCTCTGGTGGTCTAGCGGTTAAGAATCCGCCTTGCAATACAGGGACACTGCTTCAATCCCTGGTTCAGGGAAGATCCCATGTTCTGTGGAGCAATTAGGCCTGTGAGCCCCAGCTACTATCCTGACACACTGCAGCTACTAAAGCCTGTGTGCAAAGACCTTGTGCTCCACAAGAGAAGCCACCGCAATTAGACTGCACACTGCTCACCACCAAAGCCCATGTGAAGCAATAAAAACACACCACAGCCAAAAAATAAATTAGAAATAAATGAATAAATCTTAAAAAAAAAATAAAGGGAAACAGACACTTGTTCTAAAACCACCGGATTGTGGTTGATGGTTTCACAATTCTATAAAGTTACTAGAAGTTATTATATTGTTAAATTATTAAACTAAATTATATACATTTAAAATGAGTGAGTTTGTGATAGATATTAGAACAGCAATAAAATGGCAACCCACTCCAGTGTTCTTGCCTGGAGAATCCCAGGGACGGGGGAGCCTGGTAGGCTGCTGTCTATGGGGTCGCACAGAGTCGGACGCAACTGAAGCAACTTAGCAGCAGCAAGCATTATTAGAAAAGAGAAAGATTATGTGTTTTGAACCTAATTATTTCATACAAAGTACAGAGTGGTTCAATTGCTTGTTTTATTACCATGGATAAATTAATTTACTGCTAAGAGCTGCAGTCCTCAATTATGAAATGGTTAAGTATTCTCTTTCATTTGTTCACATTTTACAGACATGACCCATTTTGAGTATTTAACTTGAAAGGTGTCACTTTCGAAACCATCTCTCCAGAAACCTAATTTTAAAACATTTTTTAAAATTCCAAGTAATCACTGCTCAAATCTTAGAACATGCTGTGTATAAAAACTATTTGGTAATCTTTTCCACATCACTATCCCCTACCTACTTTTTCAATGACTACATAGAACTTAACTGCATGTCTATGTCAAAATGCAAATAACTCCCTATTGTTTTACACAAAAGTTATTCTAGCAACTGTACTGAAAAGAGACTTTAGAGGAAGGATATGAGGACGGAAACCAGATAGGGGGCTATTAAAATAATCCAGGAATGGGCTGCCTTAGGGCTACACCAGTGAAAAAAACAGAACTGAAACTGACAATGTTAGTCACTCAATCATGTACGACTCTTTGTGACCCCAGTGACTGTAGCCTGCTAGGCTCCTCTGTCCATGGAGTTCTCCAGGCAATAATACTGGAGTGGGTAAGGTATCCATTCCTTTCTCTAGGGATCTTCCCAATTCAGGGATCAAACCCAGGCCTCCCGCACTGCAGATGGGATGCTTTACCATCTGATTCATCAGGGAAGTCTATAAAGTTGGTGACAAATGGTCTGATTCTGGGTATACTTTGAAGACAGAGGCAATATGACCTCCTAATAGAATGGAAATGGAATATGACCAAAAAAAAAAAAGGATGACTCCTAGATTTTAGCTTAAGCAACCATAAGGATGAGACAGCCATCAAGAGATCAAGAGTCAGAGGTCAGAGGATTTGTATGTTTTCTTTATGGTGAAGAGGAAAGCAGAAGTTCAATATCAGGCATGTTTATTTTGAAATATCAGGTAAGTGGAGATGACAAATAGGCAGCTGATATGGAAGAGTAAGAGAAGCCTGATTTGAGATATAAATTTGAGAACTGTCAATACAGATAGATAGTATTTAAAGTCAGGAGAATGGAAAAGACCACCACTAAGGGAGTTACACAGTAGAAAAGGAATAAAGAAAACAACTAAAGAGAGCCAGGACATTCTGACACAAAAGAAAATGAGAACAGTGTTCAGTGATTTAAGTAAAGCGGTGATTAAAACAATACTGGGAGAATGGTGGAGAAAAATGGGACTGTAAAAAGGGTTAATCTTCATTGAGCAAAGCAGGTAATGAAGAGAAAAGAAACAGTGATATATGTATATCATATCACTGCTACTGAGTTGAATGTCTTTTCTTAGGCAACTTGAAGAATTTTTACTTTCAAATGGATTAGAAACACATACAAACACAAAGATAACATAAATAAGATAAAATATTAACTAATGAATCAANTATATCATATCACTGCTACTGAGTTGAATGTCTTTTCTTAGGCAACTTGAAGAATTTCTACTTTCAAATGGATTAGAAACACATACAAACACAAAGATAACATAAATAAGATAAAATATTAACTAATGAATCAATTGTTGCGTATAAGGTGTTTAACTTCTTTTGTGTTCCATTCTTTCAGCTTCTTGTATGTTTGAATATTTTCACCAATTAGAAGAAAATTAAAATGCTAGGGTAAAAAGAAAAAATAGGCAAACCAAAAATACCTTAAGTAGTAATAATTCTCAGAGATAGATAGGTATTACGAAGAAAACTTATGATTTTCTCATCCAAGAAAAAAAATTTTTTAAAAAGCCCCAAATCTACATTGAAACCAATATTCAGTGGTATTCCATATGTACTACAGAGCTGGCATATATGATCAGTCAAGACATCTACAATGAATTCAGCATTTTGATTGACTTTCATTACTACTGGTAAAAGTCGATTATTTAAAACTTGGGTAATAGGCATGCAAGTATTTTTCTAGTCTTTAAACTCAATGTGAATGTGAGATATACTCTTTTGCTTAGATGATAGCCTTCATAATTTAAAAAAATACTAGAGTTACTTTTCTAAGGAAGATTATAACCTTTTCATGACACACTTTAACACAGTTTTTAGGGAATATTTTACTCAAGCTGAATAAGCCATTAACTATATGTGGAACATATGACAGTCAAAACTAAACATTTCTTAAAACAATCCTCTCACCTACAAATTAGTAAAATAGTAGTTAATATATTAACAGTACTTAATATAACATACTTTTACCAGAGAATATTTTACCTTTCCTATTCTAAAAATTATCATAATTATACATTTCAGTGATATGAAGTCACCAAACAAAAATTGTACTCTTCATCCTAAGGGGAAATAAATGAATCATACCATCTTCTTCATCCTCAGCTTCTTCTGCTTCCATTGGATCATATTCATCTTGATTATTATCCTCTTCAGTTTCATCATCATCTTTAGAATCATCTTTTCTTTTATCTTCTTTCTGTAATTTAAAATGTCTTAAAATTAAGATCTCAAAAAAATTAAATTCACCAAATTTACTTG
>SJYQ01006936.1:224798-250986 GCA_006410935.1 Redunca redunca
TATACTTTTATCATTCACAACATACATAAATAAGCCATCATGCTATATACCTCAAAAATAGAATAAACTAAAAAAACCAGTTATACATGCTTATATAGGTCAAGAGACTTAAAATTTCCAATAATACACTAAAACTTTTTAGTTTGACTTTTGTATTTCACTATTCTGATGAAATTTATTGTTCCATGTTATGCTACAGAAGACTAATTAGAAATCTAACTCAAGTTGCTGGTCACAGAAATAATTACAGACCTTCCTTTCATCCCTATCTTCTTTTTTATCTTTATCATCGCCTGATTTTCTCCGTTTGGGTTTTGGCTCATCAGTTTCATCATCTCTTTCTTCTTTTTTATCTTTTCTCTCATCTTTTTTGCTTTTCTTTTCCTTTTCTTTTTTATCCTCTTTCTCAGGAAGAGACAATAATGATTTGTATATTCTCACACCAAAATCTCTTTGAAGCATTTCATTGAAAAGCTCTGCAAATAATGAAACCTATAAAAAGACAAAACAGTAACCCAGCCAACTTAGTTAGAAACAGTGAACAAATCCAGCAAATTCAAACAAATCCAGTAGTTTATCATACGATGACTTGTCACATCGAACAACTAATGCACACTAACAATAAATTATAATAATTAATGATGCCAAGAAGCCTCAAAATCCTCAAAAACTCTTCTGAAGATATAAATACTGTGTTTAGTATACTTTTGACCAAATAGTATAAAAAAATAACTGCATGACTTTATCATGTGTATCAACAAGATGTACTCTACAAGTTTTTATGAATTGCCTACTATGTATCAGGACTGTTCTTGGCAATGTGAATAGAGAAGTGAAGAAAGCAGATAAAAATCCTAACTCTCATAAGATAACTAATCTAGGGGGACGAAGTTTGAAATAATAAAATCAGTATCAAATTATAATAAAAACAAGCAGGGCAAGAGCACAGAGTACTAAGAGTATAGCCAGAGATGGCCTTTCTGATCAAGTGACATTTGAAAAGTAATGTTCACATACAAAAATGACTTACATTCTAATGACAGATTAAAAGGAATTTTAACTAAGGGGATATGTTAGATGGAGAAAAGAAAAATAAAGCAACATTTTGCTAGCAGATGTCTGTTTTCCACTGTATGGCATTAATTTGAGATCCTCTTACAGCATCCATTAGATATACAGTATATACATTATAAGTAGAGATATCAAAGACTATTTCTTTCATTAATTTATTTTTTAAATGACTACTGCAGGAGAGGCACTATTAAGAGTTACATTTATTGCAACTGGTAATAAAAATAAAATCATATAGCATATGATGTTTAAGGACACTGATTTATTGGAATTTTCAATGTTTCAAAAACTGTAAACACTTTAATATTTGTAACATACTTTGCACCAAGATGAATAAGAATGCACTTCATGTTTAATAAGCTCAGAAGCCCTCTGTATTTGTTTGCAAACATCGCTTTTATCTTACCATCTGGTGGACAATGAATGACCTTCTGGGTCAAGTAGGTATGACTGATTTTTACAGTATAATTTATCAAATGAAACAATGTGAAATATGTTGATAAAATAATTGTACACAATTATAATTTCATATAGGCTATTTACAGAAGTCATATTTTACACTGTTTTAAGAGCGAACCAATTACTAACATATAAAGAGAAGTGCATTTCAATTATTTTGAAAAATGACAAATTATGTTGTAAAGCTGCTCTAGAGTAATGATACAAAGAAACAGATTCACGCTGAGAAGATAAACATTACCTCAAATGAATGTTCTTTATTATCCTCTAATCTGTAGTCCAAAAGTACACTCAAAGACATGATGCTACAATCAAACTTGCCACTTTTTGCAGCCCAGTTTGGATGTACAACAATAGCCGGCTCATCGGGCAAAATGTACCTTCTTTCCCGACGCTGGCGTTCCAGTTCCTCTTGACGTTTTCTTTCTTCTTCCTACACATTTGAAATTTTAAATAATGGTTAAACTTCCATGTACATTATGTATCATACCAAAAGAAAAAGGGTGAATTTCTAACAGTGATAATACCAACTTTAAGGGCTAAGGAGAGAGTGAAGTTCAAATTTACTAAAGAAGATAGCCACTTTTATGGCTCCTAATTCTCCATCTTTTTAATTTTCCAGGGTAAGGTGCTGCCTTCTAAAGAGGGAAAAGACCCCACAAACCTCTATTACCATCATATAAATCAGGATATTCTGGGAAAATGGTGGCAATCCCCACATTTGAAAAAGAGATAGTATAATCTAGATACCAAAACCAAAATCCATGTATATTCACAACAAAATTAAATGATAAAGGTATTTCCACAAATCCCAATATACAAGTAGGAGGGGAAAAGTCACAAGATCTAAAACATCTATGTGTTACCGACATCTGTGTAGAGGGGAAGCAGAAGGAAGCAATCAGGTTACCTGCTGAATCTAAGAATAGGAAAACCATAAAACAGGCAATGGAAAGCACAGCAGGTAAATTTAAAAATAGTAGCTGAAACTAGGGAAAGGTGAGTGAGTACAAGGGGTCAGTGTTAAGATTCAAGGCGTTCTAGGCCTACCTATGAACTTGCAAAGCTGATTTATCAGGGCACCTTTTCAGCACAGGCCAAACTGAGGAGAAACTTCCGAGAGCAGAATCAACAGTAAACAGGGCAAGAATAACGGACAGAATAGAGAAGTGGGAGGAAAAGGTCCAGATAAAAAGTGACAGATGGCAATAAAGACAGAAATCTCAGCAAGCCACCATATTTTTTGGCAGAACAAGAAAATAACAGAACATAGAGCTCTATGAAGTCAGAAAAGCTATCTGAAGCAACCTCCTTCTAACAAACTTTAGAAAAACCACATTCACATAAAAATGAGCAACAGAAATGTACTTTGGTCAAATTTCATGCAAAGTTATTACTGGGGAAAAAAAAGGAGGGGGAGAGAGAATAAGGAGCAGAATCACGTCTCTGGTAGACAATGAAAGTGGACCAGAAGACATGGCCAAAAGACAGATAAAAAAACCTTAACGTACTATTGTAAAGTGTGCTAAAAGACATAAAGAAAATGTTACAACATGTGAAAGAACAACATGAGTAAATATTTTAAAAATAGAAAATGAGGTGACAGAATTTAGTGAACAATCAGAAAAGATAGTTCCATAAATTTAAGAATAAAGTAAAGGAATAAAAAAAGCAAATGAACTCAACAGGTAATACCTTATTTCCTCTAAAATCAGGAACAAGACAAGCGTGCCTGCTTTCACCACTACTATTCAACATAGTTTTAGAAGTCCTAGCCACAGCAATCAGAGAAGAAATAAAAAGAATCCACATTGGAAAAGAAGTAAAACTCTCACTGTTAGAAAATGACATGATCCTCTACATAGAAAACTCTAAAGACTCCACCAGAAAATTACTAGAGCTAATCAATGAATATAGTAAAGTTGCAGGATATAAAATCAATACACAGAAATCCCTTGCATTCCTATACACTAACAATGAGAAAACAAAAAGAAATTAAGGAAACAATCCCATGTCAACGGAAAGAATAAAATATTTAGGAATAAACTTACCTAAAGAAACAAAAGACCTATATGTAGAAAACTATAAAACACTGATGAAAGAAATCAAAATGACACAAACAGATGGAGAAATATACCATGTTCTGGAATTGGAAGAATCAATATAGTGAAAATGAGTATACTACACAACGCAAACTACAGATTCAACGCAATCCCTATCAAGCTACCAACGGTATTTTACACAGAACTAGAACAAATAATTTCACAATTTGTATGCGAAAAAAAAAAAAACCTTGAATATACAATGGAGAAAAGACAATCTCTTTAAGAAGTAGTGCTGGGAAAACTGGTCAACTACCTTAAAAGAATGAAACTAGAACACTAACACCATACACAAAAATAAACTCAAAATGTTTTAAAGATCTAAATGTAAGACAAGAAACTATAAAATGCTTAGAGGAAAACATAGGCAGAATATTCTCTGACATAAATCAGAAGATCCTCTATGACCCACCTCTCAGAGTAATGGAAATAAAAACAAAAATAGACAATGGGACCTAATTAAACTTAAAAGGTTTTGTACAACAAAGGAAACGATAAGCAAGGTGAAAATACAGCTTTCAGAATGGGAGGAAATAATAGCAAATAAAGCAATTGACAAAGAATTGATCTCAAAAATATACAAGCAGCTCATGCAGCTCAATAACAGAAAAATAAACAACCCAATCAAAAAGTGGGCTGAAGAACTAAACAGACATTTCTCCCAAGAAGACATACAAATGGCTAACAAACACATGAAAAGATGCTCAACATCACTTATTATCAGAGAAATGCAAATCAAAACCACAATGAGGTACCATTTCAAACCGGTCAGAATGGCTGCCATCAAAAAGTCTACATACAATAAATGCTAGAGAGGGTGTACAGAAAGGGGAACCCTCTTACACTGTTGGTGGGAATGCAAACTAGCACAGCCACTATGGAGTACAGCATGGAGATTCAGTAACCGCCATATGATCCAGCAATCCCACTGCTGGGCATACACACCAAGGAAACCAGAACTGAAAGAAATACATGTACTTCAATGTTCATTGCAGCACTGTTTATTATAGCTAGGACATGGAAGCAACCTAGATGTCCATCAGCAGATGAACGATAAGAAGTTCTGGTATACCGACACAAAGGAATATTACTCAGCTATAAAAAAAGAACTCATCTGAGTCAGTTCGAATGAGGGGGATGAAACTGGAGCCTATTATACAGAGTGAAGTAAGTCAGAAAGAGAAATAACAATACAGTATATTAACACATACATATGGAATTTAGAAAGACAGTAATGATGACCCTATACGCAAGACAGCAAAAGAGACACAGATATAAAGAACAGACTTTTAGACTGTGTGAGAGAAAGCGAGGGTGGGATAATTTGGGAGAATAGCACTGAAACCCATATATTACCACATGTAAAACAGATGACCAGTACAAGTGTGATGCATGAAGCAGGGCACTCAAAGTCGGTGCTCTGGGATAACCCAGAGAGATGGGGTGGAGAGGGAGCTGTGAGGGGGGTTCAAGATGGAAAGACACATGTACACTTGTGGCTGATTCATGTCAATGTATGGCAAACATGACCACAATATTATAAAGTAATTAGCCTCCAATTAAATTAATTAAAAAACCAAAAAGGATAATGCCTTATAGAGAAAGGGAGGTAATATGGAAATGTTAAAAATCAAAGAGAAATGAAAAAGTGACCAATATTGAGGAAGCAAAAAGGTAAACACAAGACATCAGAATTCCTTAAAGAAAACAAAAGCGAACAGAACAAATTATTACTTGACACAACTCATTTGTTCATACCACTGTTATTCACAATAGTCAAGAGACAAAAACAAGTATTTTTGCTACCATTAGCTCTGAGGTGTCTACTACAGATGAGCTTCAGGTACAATGACAAAAAGATTAGTTCTAAGCATTAGGCATATAGTAGTAAAACCAAAATTACGTGAGCATGCTACATGCTAGGACAATTATTTACAGGACAGTTTTTAAATGGGGAGAAGCAGGTATAGGAATAGGAAATTCAAAAATACACTTAAAGTAAGCAAGACTTTAATACTGGTGGTGGGGCTACTAATATTATATTTGTATTATGTATCTGTATATACATTCATAAGCAGTGGCAAAAAAAAGTTGACAATTTGAGCTTCAATAAGAATAATCACAAGGAATTGAAACCAATTAAAAATGTCCAAATCCATTTATTCATAATGTTTAAAAACAAACAGGTAACCATCTGAAGATACAGGGAACCAATTCACTATTGTAAAAACTGGATAAACAACAACAAAAAAATAGTGCCTGATGGAGCAGCATATATACCACATTAGTATGGCAGAGGAATGACGCAAACTCCTGAAACCTTTTTTTGCCACTGTGCCGTATATGGCATCTTAGTTCCCCAACTAGGGATTGAACCCGTGCCCTGTGCAGTGGAAGCGCAGGATCTTAACCTTTGAACCGCCAAAGAAATCCCAACATTCTATACTTTAAACATGAATTTACCAAAAGGGAAACCTGTACCACTGAGTAACCAAAAGAGCAGATGAGAGGAATATGTGAAAACAAAATAAGAATTATAATACCACCAGTTTTATCCTCAAGAAACCAATGGATTTAGGATTTGAGCACCACCGCCCACTAACATCAAAAAGTGAAAATCTGCTTTCTTCTGTTGCTGTTCTGAACAATTCAATTCTAAAGCAACTCCTACAAGCAAAGTAGGTGTCTACACAGGATTGAGGTTGATGAGAAAAGTTTAGAGCTACAATGGCCCCGAGTAGAAGAGCTGCCCAGTTATCAGGCACTGATATCCAAATGAAGCAAGGAAGGCATCCATATAGAGAAAGTATAGGACAGGAAATAAGACTAAAGTGGAATAAGGAGGATATACAGATTGGAGAGGGAGTGTGATGTATAACTGAGGAAGTAAGCAAATCCATTAAGTATAATAGAAGGTATGTTTCTCATTATTGGAGAAAGGAGTTAAGATACATGGGAAGAGAAAACCAGAATGAAGTCTGTGATGTTGGAGTAGAACTGGAGTTATTAGTGTAAGCTCTTCACTTTCAACGTACATACCACAGTAAATACGATGTACCATTCTTCACTAAAAGGTACCAAGGCTTCCTGGGGAAATGGATGACTTCAGCAACAGGGCAGGGATAGTAATCAATGAGACTAAAACACTTTACATCATAATGCAAAATAAACAAAGTCCTCAAAAGATGACACAGGGCTATTTCAAAGAACACAGAAGTCAACTTGAAATGTCTCCTGCTGGACAACTTGAGATAATTCCACTATCAAATCTACTATTACATCCATAATCAAATTTCTCCAATTACCTCAAAAACTACTGTTACTGGCTTCCCCCCCTCCCACCCCCTCCCACCCTGATCCAGGGTCCAGTCAAGTTTCACTCGATGCATTCAGTTGTCATTATTAACCTTCTGGACACCATTTTTCTACTTTCATCACATGAACATTTATGGAAAGTTCAGAGAAGCTGCTTTGTAAAGTTTCATACATTCTAAATCTGTTTTCTTACAATTAGATTAAGGTAAAACACTTTTGGTAGGAAGGCTTAATAAATAATGATGTGTACTTTCACAATACATTCCACTAGTACACACATAATGTTAGTTTATCCAATTACTGTTGGTGTAACACACTTCTGACATCCCCATGTTTTAAATTCAGAAAACACCCAGAAGTTATTCTTCTGGGCATATAAGACTGAGGCACAAACAAGAGTGAATAAACAGCCTCTGAGTCTTAAGAACTGCGATGCAATCAAGCAAACAGCTTTAAAGCAGCAAAATTCTCAGACAAGCACTTCACCAGAACTCAATCTCTGAACTTAATAGTTCTGTCAAGCAAATTTTCTTTGATTTTTTTAATATCTAAAACATTATTATTCATTTTTAAGAGGAAGCATTGAAAACACCTGACTTATAGAAATCATTCAAATGTCTCTCAAGTGAAGAATGAATAAACACTGATACACTGATGCTGTGGAATATTATTTAGCAACTAACAAGAACTACAGAAACACACAATAAAAATGGGTGAATCTCTAATGCACTATGTTCAAGAGGTCAGACTCAAAAGGTTATATAATTCCATTTACATGATATACTTGAAAAGGCAAAACTATAGGAAAACAGATCAGTGGCTTCCAGAGGCTGAGCAGATAGGAGAAGAAAATGCTTACAAAGAGGTATTAATAGAAGTTATTTTTAGGGGATGACAGACCTTTTTTATATATATGATGACTGTGGTGGTGGTTAAAGGGCCATATGTATGTGTCAAACTTGCACAACTGTTCACTAAAAGGATCAATTTTACTATTATGTAAATTATATCTTAATAGAACTATATACACATACATATTCAAAGAACCCTATACACTAATATTAAGTCTAATAGTATTGAAATGATGTAGTATGTACCTCTTTATCATCTTCAGATTTCCTATCATCCTCCTCTTCCTCTTCTTTCTCAGATTTCTCTAATTCCTTCTGTTCTTCTTTTTGCTCTTCTACTTTAAGCTGTTTTGTCAGTCGGGCTATTAACTGGGATTTTAAGCCTTTGGAACTAAGAGCTCGACTTTCTAATTCTTTTCGGAGATCATTAACCTAAACAGACACAGCATAAATACACAGAAAAGGAAACAGGATCATGAAATAAGGAATCATACAATTATCTTCTGTATGAGTTTTTTAAAAGTTTTGGTGACAGGGACCCTTGTACAGCTCGTAAAACATTTGTAAAAATGGAAACTGACAAAATTATTTTTTTAAGTAATTTGCAACATGTTTTAAGATGCTTTCAAAGAAGTTAATGCTCTTTGACCTAGAAATTCTAGTCTCTGTGAATTTACTCTAAGGAAATAATTTATACACAAGAAAAAAAACTTTTTATACATTCTTTGTCACAATCCCTCCATACAAAAATGTGAAGAAACAAAATATACAATAAAAGAGTAATATTAATACGCAAGGAAAAAAACAGTGCATCATTTGAATGGAACAATATAAAACATTTAAAAATAAGTTACATGGGAAACACTATTATTAATTGAAAAGGATGAGATAGCAACTTTTTTATACAACATGATTAGAACCAGGCAAACACTTTATACCCAGAAAAAATAACAGGATAATACATCTAATTTTTAAGAAAGGTTGCTGTGTTTGAGTGACAGGCTTGAGTCATTTTTTCTTCAATATTTTATGTATACACTAATTTTTAAAATAAGCATGCATAATATTTATAGTCAAAGAAATACAAACGTTTTAAACTAAGAAACAATAGAGAAGCTATCAGTTAGACAAAAATTTCTTAGGTTTAATCTAATCTTCTGAATCTACAGGATTCTATATTAAACCTGATGTTGAGGAAAACTGATATTGAGGAGTAGTGCAAGAGTGTCAAAATTATATATTCTCTACTTACTAAAAATCAATGTTGGCTTAAAAACTATAGTTTCATAAGAAAAACTCTGATTTTGCTGAGGATAGAAGTTAACCAAAAGGTCAGCTTTTACATGTTAATAAACAGAAAGCTGCAAAAGCAAGCAAGTTTCTGATCTACGTAGAATTTATGTATGTGACCCTCTAGATCTACATTCACAGTATACACCCAGAGATGCAAAACTGTCAAAAGATAACAGGTCCAAAGACCTTGGGAAGCAAAGAAAAATTAGTTAAGTATTAATCAAAGATTTTCAAAACAGGGTCTGATATTACCTTCTTCCTAGTTCAGATGTATTATGAATCCACGTTTTACTTTTAAATTCATTTAAAAACTAGATAATCTTTTTCTATGTTTCATTCCTTCTCCTGGAATTTAAGTAAATTAAGTGCAGAAATTCCAACTCTTGGTCGGTTTCCAAATCAGAAAACAATATTGCTCACACCATACACATATGCATATTACATTCTCCAGATACTGGCTGAACTATTTAATTTTTGCACACACAAACACAACACAGAATATTATATATAACCAGCAGACTTCATTTTTAATGACTTATATCTGAAAAACTATTGTCTACAATATCCTCTATTCCTGTTCATAGATTTCTAATTAAATATCATTACTTTCAAAGTTACCTTCATTGTCTTTGGGTCAAGTTTAGACCAATGGGTAGGAGTGGAAATTTCTTTAGTTTCACCATCATCCTTCTCTTCTTCATCCTGATATACAAAGTTAAGAATAGAATTACTATTCTGAAACCTTAAAATAAAGGTTAATTTATTTTTAAAAGTCTGTTGCTGATCTGTGCAAGGTCACAAATGTTTCAGATTGTCTTCTCCTAAAGTTATTATTTAGGCAAGTCCACGTACATACATTCTACCACTTTTAACTGATCACAAAGACACTCATCAGCCAATCAAAGCCAGATCTGTGAAACACAAAAGGGTGATAAATTACAACACAAAGGATATCAGGGATGCACAAACACTGCCGGTTCTCCACTAACCACACAGTGTGTGATCTTGCCCCAATTTTCAAACCACCCAAAGTTAAGACTGATTTAGTCAGACCTTTCAAATGTACCAAAGATGCCGCCACATAGCCTGAAATTTCAAATCTCTCAGACTTGTGGTTGTCCAATTTCAAATATCCATGACTAGAAATGATGACCGTGAAAGAGAAAATTTTTTAAATTTTAGAAAATGGCAAAATGTTTAAAATGGCTTAATACTGAATCTTGCTCAACAACTGGTCCCAGATTCCAGCAACTAGACCTATGATAAAAACAAAATTCTGTGCAATTTAAGCACAACTTATTTTCCTTTGAGGTCTCAGCACTCTTAAACTTAGCATAATAGACAAATTTTTTTTTAAGAGAAAAGAACATACAACTATACTGCTGAAAGCTGGATTACCAGTCGCTGTTACCAGTTATGTTCCTCCATGTGTGTTTGTTATGTAGTGTGTGGTGTGCATTTGTGCCTGTGTTCCTGTGCCTGTGAGAAGCGGAAATAGAAAAAGGGATTAGCGTTCAGTGCCTGTTCTCCATCAGCCTCCTTGCGTTCACCCTGAAGCTTCTCGACCAGCTGCTGCTTGTATCCTCGGGAGAGGGTTTCCCACTCTGAGCGGGTGGGAAGGCAATGCCAAACATCCGGGAAAAATAAAACCACTGTCTCCACATGAGCTGGAACTGTACGCCCCTTGTGGGTCTCCTCAGGGCGATGGTAGCGAATCTCTGCAAAACGGTACCTGTTGCAAGGGAAGAAGCATGTTGGAAAAAAAATTCTAAAATACATTTTAAAGACCCTAGTTCACTTGTAGCACATCAAGTAAAGAAATTTTGCTGCAAGAACTTGAGGTTGGTCTAAAGAAAAAAAAATTATAGAAGCCATAGTTCCTCTTTTGGTACATTTGTACAATATTTTATGGTTAAAAGAAGAATATGTTCCCCAAGGCATTGTCAAGTTTGATTACAGAGCTACCCATATTTTAGAGAATACCTGAAGAAGCTGGATAGCTGTTCAGATTTCATGTGCTAAAAAAAGAATGTTCTCCATTAAATCACAAGAAATACACTAAAATACACAAGACAAATAAGCCTCAAGAGAAAATATGGCTGAACAAAAATAATCAGCAACTACATCATTTTATAACAAAAGAATTATAATGAAATGAAGTTCTCTCTTGACGATCTTCTCCAGCTATGCATGAAATGAAAAATATTTTCAACATACATCCAACTTCCAAAGTACAGCATAACAAAACATTAATATTTTCTGTTTATTTTGATTAGTTCTTAATCCTTTTCCCCCAGACATTTTTGGCACCAAATATACTTTTGCTACAAATGAGCATTTTCCTTTGAGATTATCTGCATGATCAAGATTGCTAAAATACGGGGGGTGGGGGTGGGAGAAGGCTGATGGACAAGAACATCTACATAAACTATTAGAAAAACATTTCTAATCAAGAAATGAATTAGTACTTACCATTGTGTGCATACACTTAGATCAATGCCTGTCAGAGCCTTACAACAACGAATAGCAGTCTTAATCAACACAAAGGGGTCTTTTTCTGGGTCTGGTCCATCCAACGAAGGAGACCAATGGCCTCCAATGGCCATGGCTTCATCCTTGCCTTTCATGCCCACTAAAAACTAATTTAAAACAAAGAATCATTTACATGTATTGTGTAACTTGTCAAATTACAAATTAAATACTTGAAAAGGAAAGGAACAAACCTTTCCAATACCATTTTTACTACCTCTGGTATCTGTCAGTCAAGGAAGAGTTCAGTTCATCGTGTTCCACACTGCATTTCAGCAATGGAATAGGATTTACACATCATAACTCATCCTTCTAAAATATTTCCTCAGATAAAAAGTTCTTTTAAAGAAAACAAGCTATAATTCACACTTTAAGAGCATCCAGATACACTAAATCCACTAAGATTTTATTATGCTTCAAATATACAGCATCAAAACGACAGCTGAACTAGCGACATATAAATAAGACACAGCCATAATCTGCAATGAGAAAAACACCTACATCATTGACTGCTGTAACTATATTAAAATAAGTTATAAAACAAATCAACAAAATTTAAAAGGTAGTATTTTTAAATTTTATATATAGACAGAACTAAGCAAAGTAAATATATACCTAAGGTTAAAATAAATCTTTCAGTTTACCTTAACAAGTCTAGCAGGATGCTGAAATCCATCTCGAAGTTCTTGTGGGTCTTCAGCAAGAGCACATGACTTATGATACAAGTCTTCCATACTAGGGCTAGCCATCAGCATTACCTATTATAGTCAAATAATTCAATCCTGTCAAAAGTCTAAAGTAATGTAAAAAAATGAGAAGCACTACTAATTATCCTTCCATAACATAACAGTTATCTGAAGTTTTTTTTTTTTTTTGTAAAAATGGANTTATCCTTCCATAACATAACAGTTATCTGAAGTTTTTTTTTTTTTTTGTAAAAATGGAAAATGCTACAGCAGAAATGGTATTGGATACCTTATAATTATATAGTTTTAACTTTGGAAGAAAAGGCATTTTGATCTATGTTTATCAAATAGCAGAATACTGACCATAAGCAATATACTCAATGTTATCCCGAAGACTAAAATATGGTGCATTTACCCAACAAAACATTTTATCTGGATC
The DNA here is from genome assembly GCA_006410935.1 of Redunca redunca. Lineage (NCBI taxonomy): Eukaryota > Metazoa > Chordata > Mammalia > Artiodactyla > Bovidae > Redunca > Redunca redunca. Next base: position 237,544 of record SJYQ01006936.1, read on the forward strand.
TATCAGAAGCCTTAGAACATTTCAAAAAGCTCAAGGTTCAAAATGTTGACGCAATATCACAGTTTTACAGCTCAAGAATTAAGGCAAAAAAAGAGGTTAAATTACTTTAACAACCAAACAGAATCACGCAGACAAGAAGAAATCACAGGCTTTTAGGTCTTAAAACATCATAAATACTTTCTGAAGATTAACTTCACATACACTCTTAATACGAATAACTGCTCAGAAATTTTAGCTGTGTATCACAGAATACAAACCTTTGCACTGTATAAATGATCAGCATCTGGTGGATCAAGAATGGCCATATTTTTTTCTAAGGACTCTACTTCTCTGTGCATTACATAGAAATTGCAGTAATTTCCCAGCTGAAATGGTCTTGACAAAGGGAAAGCATCCACCCATGTAAACTGAGCATCAAAAAAGTCACTAGGTATATATAAATTCTGATAACGGCGCCTTAGTTCCATCATGTCACAACTAGGACTGAAAAACAGACATAAGTAGTGAATAAAGTGCCTTAACACCAAAGATTATGCAGATTCACTCAATTCTAAAGCTACTGTATATAATTTGACACGCTTTACATTTACATAGAAGCATATGAAAATGTCATTTTCAAATACATTTATTTACAGGTCTGAATAAATAGCACCTACGTGTTACCTTCTTTATTATTTGTATATAGCTTAAAATTCACTTAGAGAAGACCCTTTGAAATAACTTCAAACCAAGTTCCAGAGAAGATGTGAACAAAGTCAATTCTGCTTCAGTTGAAGCTGTATTTTTGAGAAAATTATGGTTCATACAGAATGAATATAAAGAAGGGATAAGAATAGTACCAGTGAGTATGACAGCTCCTCCATCAGGCTTATACAGTGTAGAAAAAAATAAAACCTTTATTTCTTCACATCTCTATACCTCTCTATTTAATGATTAAGATCCATACCTGATTTATTATGTAAAGAGAAGATAAGTTTCTTGTCTTTTAAATGTGATATACTGAATTTATTTTTAAAGGATGATTTCCTTTTTCCTAAGAAACAGAACATTTAAAGGAGAGACACTCAAAAGTAAATCAATCCAGTAAAAAGGCTGAGATATGTTAAAAACATAATGAAAAGTAAAAAATACCAAAAGTGTGTAAGATAAAAAGATTAACTACACTGTCCTTTTAAAAAACAAAAAGTACAAAATATAAGCTCTATGAATCTACAGGGATGTTTTTTCATTTGAAACCTAAAATATAGAATTATAGTTGTTGACATATTTGGATAAAATTTTGCTGTCAAAATATAAAAAATGTGGTTATTTGAGTGTTGTTATTGTTTTTTAAAAGAAGTATTACAAACAAAAAATGTAATAGTTTTATTTTTCCATCACTAGAATTTCTGAAGTCATGTTTTATCCCACAGGAATAAAACCTATAAATGAATGAAACGTCACCACTTCTTGGCATATATCCCCTATTATAATCACATTACTACAAGAAAATCTTGATTTTCACAACTACCGATGAGAAGAAATATGGAAACTTTAAAATAACTTTTATTTGTAATGTGTTCCTCTGATATCTGGGAATTTACTTCAAAGTGATGAAGTGATACCATGAAGATTTAACTTGGAAGGATAAAGACAGCTGCTCAAATTACATCCTAAGTATCAATTCCTCCCAGAATAGCAATTGAGACTAGGAACAGATGAGTTTAAAAGCAGAGCTGCTCTAGTTAATATCTGGAGATGTGGTTTTGTTTCAAATGAATTCCTCTGAAATATGCAGACAGATATTTTTTAAATATACAAGTAAACAGGAGTAACAAGAAATTAAGAATCGTTAGTGATTTTACCACATGCAAGTGTAAATGAACAACAACTACCTAACAACTAAGCAAAGTCATCAAGCAAGATTTTGGGAGGCATGGAGTAGCTTCAACACTACACTGGTTTACTCAAATATAAAACTGAATAAGTAGAAATTTTAATTATTGTAGGTCAGTATTATGAATACTTTGTCGAATGGAGCAATAGCCTCTCAAGACACTGAACTACACAGTTATTTGTTCCTCTGTCAAAGAGTTTTAAATACTTTCACTGATTCATTTTTCTTATTTTACTGTAAATTTGCTTTTACCACCTGTTAATTTATCTTATACACAACTACCAGTTCCAAGGCTTTTAGAGGATTCCTCCTTTCCTTTAGAGTAGATTAGTCATTTATCAATTTGCCTCTTTATGAATTACAATTTTGCACCTATTACCTAGTTGGCCACCACATCCCAACCATCACTATCTACAACTGCCATACAATGGATTAAGTGCTTTACTTATATGAAATCAACACAACCTCACAATTAGTTCTGATAGTTAATATAATTTCCATTTCACAAGTGAAGGTCAAAATTCTTGCTAACTTTCCAGTTACTTCTGATTTCAAAAGCTAAAATATATAATATGTATACACACGTGTGTATACGTTATATGTCTGTTAAGTACATACATATGTTTCTATTATACTGCACAGCCACAGAGAACTTGAACTATCTGGTCACTACTGTATCATTACTTCATCATACACAATGAACTATGCATGACCTTAATAAAGTCATCAATAAACTAGAAGCTTAAATAATTTTACTTTTAAGCAACAACTTCATTACAGAGGGGCTGCCTTTTTTCAATAGCTAGTATCTGTAATAAGTGTATGAAAATAATGCAATCTTGAAAACAACATAAGTGCTAATTCAAATTGCCTTTCTGCTCTTATATAACTAAGAACTAAATGTTATGAAATCAAAATTATATAAAAAAAGTTCTCTAACATTCCTCCAAATTACAAAAAGTACAAAATTAGTAATTTAAGGAAACAATGGGGAAAAAAGAACTTACCAGTCTAAAGAAAACTTTGAAAACTGAACTGTGTAACGTGGGACAACACGTCGGACTCTCCGAGGTGACCGTTCTCTCTCTCTCCGAGGAGATCTCTCTCGGGAACGTTTTCTCTGAGGAGATCTTTCTCTGGATCTACGTCTCTCTCTTTCTCTTTCACGACTTAAAAGCAAATTTTTCTAAAATTACTTTTTCTAGCATTATCAAAGAGTTCTTTAATGAAGTAAATTTAATATGTATAAGCATATATATAAATATAAGCAACATTTCACAGTGTACATTCTTAAATAACTTCTTGAACACTGTGGTAAAATACACACAATAATCTATTTTAATCATTTTGAGGTTTACAGTTCAGTGGCATTAAGTGCATTCATTCACACTGTACAACCATCACCACTATCAAAAAGTATACTTCTAAAAACATACCTTCGGTCATCTTTTCTGTTGGGCACTTGATCCCCTCTGTCATTTCTTCCTGAAAATCTGGATGGTGGATCTAACCTTCGTGCTGGTTGTGGCTGGGAAACTATACGGACAGGAGGCTGCAATAAACCAGCTTTAAAAGATACAGAAAAATATATTTTAACTTATTTAAATGAAGTTTAAAAGCATCACTCGGTTAAATTTTATATAGAAAACTTTGCCTTTTAGGTTTTGTGACCCATAAATGGTAAATGCCAGGGATGGTTTGCCTATTTGTATATTTTTAAACTATCATTTAAAAGTGTAAAAACCATTTTTAGCTCAGGGACCACACAAAACCAGGCCACAGACCAAATCCTAGGGCTACAATGTCCCAATCTCTGACCTACAGATATTAAACCAAAGACATTAAAAAATAAACCCTTGTTGTTAGCTACACAAGACATTCTAGCTGCACCAGAGTATCATCCAGACATTTTCGACACAGAGAAAAACCTTTACAAAGAGATCTATGACCATCACTTTGACCAAGTAATCTACCACCTATAATACTGGAAGAATCTGACAACATGTGCCTCCTAGTATGATGTAGTACGAATTAGAAAACATCACCTAAAATATGCCAAAAGCCTTTAGACTTAACTTTTACTTTATAGTTTATATGGCAGAAAGAGAAACAAGTTAAAAATACCACAAGGAATCCACACAATCCAGAATATAACATTATAAAAAAATTTACAAGTCAACTAGACTAATATTTTAAAAAGTCAATGCTATAAAGGAAGAAAGAAAAAATGGAAAACTATTTTGGAATAAAAAGACTAAAGAAACACTGTTGTTGCTACTGTTTAGTTACTATTTTGCAACCCCATGGATTACAGCCTGCCAGGCTCCTTCATCCATGGGATTTTCCAGGCAAGAATACTGGAATGGGTTGCCATTTCCTTCTATAGGGAATCTTCCCAATTCAGGGATCAAACCCGCTGTCTCCTGCACTGCAGGAGGATTCTTTAATTACTGAGCCACCTGGGAAGCCCAAAGTAACATAACCAGACACAACACATGAAACTTAACTGCCTTTTCATTCAGGAAACAAAAAACAACCTTTTTAAAAGGTATCTGGGGACAACTGGGGGTATCTAAATATAAATAAAGTATTTAAATGCTTTTTCTTAGAAGTAACAATAGATTGTGGTAATAATAGGAAAAGATTCTCTTTAAGGAAAGGCACTCTTACGTTAATGGGTGGAATGTCAAAATGCCTACATCATGAACATTCATTGCAATGATTTCAGAAAACAAAAACTAGAAACAGTACATTTACCAAGGAAAAACTGTACAAAATTCATACAATGGAACATTATGCAATAATGAAAACAAAGAAATTAGAGCCACATGAAACAAGTATGAAAAACTTTAAAATATAATGAACAAAATTCTTATATAAAAGATTATATAGACAGAATCACATGTAAAATTCAACAACAGGCAAGGCTGAAGTATATTATGAGCATACATATCGTAAAACTGTTAAAAAAGAAAAGGAGTTAACTAATAATGTACTTTTTTACCCAAGTAATGATTACATGGGTGTTTGTTTAATAATATTTAACTGCAATCAGTTTTATGACTGTTATGTTTGTGCCAATTTACGATAAAACAGAAAATGCCACAATTACATTAAAAAAAATACCAATTAAGTAGACTTCTGCAAAAGTTAAGACTATCGCTATACAAGTAGAAATTCTCTACTAAAGGTATTTAACTTTCTTTTTAGGTCTTCTGCTAGTCCCTGGGTTTTTTTTGTAATTAATAGCATACTCTCATTATTTTAATAACTGAACAGCTATGTTTAGTATGTAATACCTTTCTGCTGTGGCTGCTGTAATAAAGGCTGCGGCTGAGTCTGCAACAGTGGTGTAATAGAAGCCGCTGAAATCTGTGCCTGCAGCAGTGACTGGGGCTGGGGCTGAGCCTGAACACCGAATGTTGTCTGTGGTGCAATTGGCTGAAGTACGGCAGGAGGAGTCTTCAGTAAAGGTTGAGTCTGGGATTGATTCTTAACAAAAAGAAATAACATTTTAAAAAACAAAGAAAAATCTGTAAACTGGAAGACTCAATCACCGAGTTTTTATAGTACCTAATACTATTTTATATACCTGATTTGGTAGTGTTTGAATTCTTTGTGCATTCCATTTAAAAGGCATATTGGGATTATATGTAGCTTCAACCAATACTCTGTCACCCACTTGGGGGGTTTTCCCTTTGACAGCACTGAAAAAAAATTAAGTTAAATACAAACACTATTAGGAGAAATTCTTCCAAAAAAGATTTATATGTTAATACTAAACACTGTAAAGTACACCAGAAATAGGAAGCCTGAAAATCTCTTTTAAAAAGTAGATACACCTCTGAGACTTAAGCAGAAAAATATAGAAAACAGGAGACCCACTTAAACAGAGAAATCCTACATAGTAATTAAACTTAATATTTCAAAGTACTTCTAAGGAAGTTAATTAGAAATACATTTGAAATATCAAAGGAAATACATATTTCTTGCAACCACCACTACAAGAACAAAATATTATTTCAAGTCCATTAGTTTATCAATCATTTAATCCTAATTTTTTTTTCAACTAAGTGAAGTGAAAGTGAAGTCACTCGGTCATGTCTGACTCTTTGTGACCCATAGACTGTAGCCCACAAGACCCCTCCATCCAATGGGATTTTCCAGGCAAGAATATTGGAGTGGGTTGCCATTTTCTTCTCCAGGGGATCTTCCCAACCCAGGGATGAACCTGCGTCTCCTGCATTGCAGGCAGACACTTTACTGTCTGAGCCACCAAGGAAGCTAAAACATTTTACATATATATTATCATTAGGTATGTCAAACAGAAGATTAAATTTTAAAAAGTATATGACTATTTTAATCTTAAACCTTACTGTAAGTCTGTTCATTAATAGCTAGAAATGTAAACTCACCCCTATAAAACTTTTATAAAGAATTCACAATGACTAGAGTGTTCAATAATCAAAAGATATCTATCATCACATTCTCCATCAAAAAACGTCACAGGTACAGGTTGAATTATTAAAGCAAAAAATTATAGCTAAACCACATTTCCATGCCACAGTTAAGTAGGTGTCTTATCAAAATACTTAATGCTAAATACAAGCAGCCATCTGCCAACAAATAATTAAGTTTACCTAAGCTGAAAGAACACATCTTCATCCACAAATCCAAATGTATCGTGTAGTTTTGTGACTGCCCCTGTAAAAACACGCTGTTTCTGAGGTTGTGTTTGTTGCTGACTGGACCTTGGTGTTGGATATGATACAGTTATCTGAGCTGCAGGTTGAGGAGTTGACAAGCTAAGGCTTGTAGGCAGTCCAACAGCTGGCTATAAAACAAAATCAACATCAAATTAAGGTAAGGATTACCAGTAGTCTAGAAATAAAAACTGACTACTTAAAACTAACTCAAAATTCTAAAAACAATTTAATACACAGGTACACCTTGAAGACGCAACTCAAGTCTAAAAAAAAAATTTTTTTTAATCAATTTCATGATTAAGTTCCCTCAATGAATGGTTTTACAGGGAAGTTTCAGGGGGAAAAAGCCACCATAGTGTAATGAGTTTTAAAAAACACTGCATATTCTAACCCCCTCTTAGAAATTCAAAATCCATAATAGCATAACAAAAACACAGGAAAGTCCTAGGTAAGTGAAATGAGGCAGAGAGAGAAATACAATTATGTATGATCTCACTTTTACACACGGAATCTAGAAAACCCAAAGAACTCAGAAAACAGATTGGTAGCTGCCAAAGGCGAGTCTGCTGGGGCAAACGACTGGCAGTGATCAATAAGCACAACCTTCCAGTTAAACATAAGTTCTGGAGATGTACAGAATCTGTAACTGTGCTTAACAATACTGTACCATACATTTGAAACTTGTTGAGAGAGTAGATTTTGAAAGTTCTCATCATAAGAAAAAGAAAAATTCACTTATGTGAGGTGATACATGGTGATTGTGAAGATCATCTCACTATACATATATACGATATTAAATCATGCTGTACACTTTACACTAATACAATGTCATCTGTCAATTAGAACTCCATAAAACTTGAGGGAAAAGCTAACAGTTTCACTGGTCTTTTCTGGCATAATCAAGCATGAATAACAACATATTATTAAAATTTATGTATATAAACAGAAATAAAATCATTAAAAAGAAAGGAATAATCATAATTCGACTCAAATTCCATAATTCATTTTACACTTTCCCAATAAAGCAAGTCTCGACATTCTACAATTGAAAAAATAAAAGGTGAGTCCAGTTCTATAATTAGTAAAGGAACTCAGCATCTCTTAAAACTACAGCCACAAAATTCTCATGACGTTTCTTTAACATCCTAAGACATTTTTTTCTTTCAAAACTGTGCCATGCAGTTTGTGGGATTGTATAGTTTCTCACACAAGGATCAAAACCTGAGCTGTCAACAGTGAAAGCAGAGTCCTAACCACTGGACAAAGGGAATTCCTGGTTTTTGCACTTTTAAAGAATTATATACAAGGGAAAAAAAAATATGGGTACACTTTGGGAAATGCTATTCTAAGAAAAGGCTTCCTTGGTGGCTCAAACGGTAAAAAAAATCTGCCTACAATGCTGGAGACCTGGGTTCAATCCCTGGATTGGGAAGATTCCCCGGAGAAGGGTATGGCAATCTACTCCAGTATTCTTGCCTAGAGAATCCACACGGACAGAGACTGGTGGGCTACACTCCCTGGGGTCAGAAAAAGTCAGACACAACTGAGCAAGTAAGCACAGCATTCTAAGAGGCTTCTATACCTTTTCTATTTAGTCTGGAAATCCTACTATTGAAGACCGAAAATAGGACATACGTGTTAATCAATTTTAGTTGTGTTTTTCCTTTTTTTGACCACACTGCAGGGCATGTGGGATCTTAGTTCCCAGACCAGGGATCAAACTCGTAACCTCTGAAGTAGAAGCTCAGCTTAACCATTGGACCACCAGGGAAGTCAGGATTTTTATACAACTTACTAGCCAAAGATGGTTTTTAAACTTTTTATTTCTTTCAAAACTGTGCCATGCAGTTTGTAGGATTGTAGTTTCTCAAACACAGATCAAAACTTGAGCTCTCAACAGTGAAAGCATGGAGTCCTAATCACTGGACAAAGGGAATTCCTGGTTTTTGCACTTTTAAAGAATAACATAAAAGGAAAAAAAATGTGCAACATAGACTGTAAGTGGTCCACAAAGCCTAAAGTAGCATTATGTATCAAAAAGTTCACAAAGTTTTTAATGCTGCTGAAAAATTAAGTTGATAATGCATTACAATAACTTTCCTATAATAGTCAAATGAAAAGATATATACAAAAAAAAAACTAAAAATTTAAGCTACAAAGAAAATGTAAAAGCCAAAAAAATCAGTATTATATTTAAAATAAGGCTTCATATTTATTCAAACTAGATCATAGTAGGATCAGCAATCAAACAGCATAAAGGAAAAAGCAAAACAATGCTTTATTCAACATTATATTGCTAAACTATTATGTGAATCCAACAAATATTCATTTTTAAACGCTGAAGGAAAACCCAGAATAAAACTTTAGTCTACTCTGCATTCAGATATTCAAAAGAAATAAAGTAATGCCAAACTAACCTGTGTTAAAAGGGTCTGCTGAGGTTGCTGTAACTAAAAATAAAACAAAAAACCAAACAAAAACAGGAAAGAAAAAAAGATATGGATCAATCGGAATTGCTGTTTCACAGATGCTTTACAAAAGGAAAAATTTCTATTAAATGATTATTTATAATTAAGAAACAGATAAAAAAGTAACAGAAGTCATCAGGGTAAGGTTTCCTACAAGTATTTGTAACAACTGCAGAAGACCTTAAATATAACTAACTCATTCAATAAGGATCAAGGCAATTAATTTTGCTATTTCATAGGAATAACACCCAGAAAAAAACCCACAAGTCCCTAGTGGGGAAAACCTCCTGTTCTGCCCCACAATGATTACCATGCTACAGAAATTATTCAGTATCATCAGTGTGCTATCTATATAAAAAATATTACTGGCTAGATGTCTAGTTAATATATATATATACAACACCATAAAATGAGAAGCATTTCTTCACAGTTAGATTTGCCAAAGATAAAGGACCACATATTCTGACATAGAGTTTTTATGGCAATAACAAAGTATAACATTACCAGAAAGCAAAAGGAATTGGTGGGAAGGGAGAAATTTTAAATTTTTCTTCTGTGGAAGAGAAGTAACTTTATGAAGTCTCAGCACTGTGTTCTTTATTCACCATCAGGAAGCTCTCCAAAGAAATACTTATCCTTGGTGCTCCTTCTCCCTGTCATCTTTCAACATTCTTAATAAGCTGCCCAGCCTTGAGTTGTCTTATCATGCTCTAGTGCCCCAACAGTACTAAAGAGTATAATAGCTAGATGAGCAGGCATCTCCTGATGATGCTCAATAACTTAAGGAAAAGGTCTTTTTTCCTATTGGATAGGTAAGCAGCCTGAGGAAGGCATGGGCATCATTTCTGAGTTGCGAATATCCTGAGCAGGGTAAGATTTGGGCTTAAGTAAGATTTCTCTTGGGACATCATTAATGTTTATTAGCTTCTAACTAGTGTTTTAAGCCCAATGGTAGAATCTGAAGATCTCAGTTCTTCTGTTCATGACTTTTTATTCACTGTGACTAATAAACTTCCCAATAAATCCTTACTAGACTTAAAAAGCTAGGATAAAACAATCTATATGACATTTTAACTCAAAACAGTATAAACATTAAATCTATCAAATTTCTTTTTCTGAAAGTTAAGAATGGATGAGTAGGCAGTTTTTAGGGCAGAAACATTTGAGTATTGCCATTTTGATGTGGCTCAAAACAACACATAGGCTTCGATAATGTATTTCCTAATAGTACTAAAGTAATTCTAAAGGTAGACTTCCTACTTTGCTTGATATGTTTCTCCTTAGGTTCTGTTTTTCTTACCATCACAGATATAATAACCCTTGAAGATGATGATTACAGTATGAGCTTGGGGAAAAGGAGCCAAAGAAACTTATTTTAGTCCAAGTAAGGAGCTTTCAAACTGTTCAACTGTGCCCTGGGAATCAGGGAACTACAACGGGAGGCTTCCTCCCATTTTCAACACTATTTTTATATTTTTCATACTGGATTTCAATATACAATTTGATTGGCGGGGGGGGAGTACGGCTCCATTGCTTTAAATAAAGGCTGAAAGTCAATGGTCTGTCTAGGGTTTAGGCTTCAAATGGGAAAAAGGAGCTTTTCATTTTGACATGTAGTCTAGTACAGGACAGAAGGCCTGAAGGTTTCAAACAGGAGTATTGGGCCAAAGATTCATTTACAGTGATACTTTCCAGATTATCTTCTACATGTTTTAACATGTTTTCATAAAAACATGTGACAAAGACTGGCTGCTGGTTTAGGATTTGAGTTTTCAGGACCTCTCTTCTATCTTCCTCTCCCTTGGAGACATTTCTTTATACCTACCACATTTCTTCCACTCCAGAAGAATTCAAATCACACGTTAAGGTTACTGAGGGGAACTAAAATCTGCGTAAGTTTAGTTGGAAAAACGACTTTTTAAAAATCAGTTTTTAACATGGAAAATATAAACTAACCTGTTGCTGCACACTATACAAGGCCTGCTGAGGTTGTGAATATTGCTGGAAAAAAGATTTTTTAAAGAAAAAAAATGGATATTAGTTTTAGTCATTCTCAAAAAGCAATACACACACATATACATTGAAACACTTAATAAGCATTACACTAAAAAGGAATTTTAAAAACAGCTACACTTCATCTAAAATAAAATAGTGATTATATTTTCAGATTTGTTAAGAATGAAATTTTATTCAAATAACTAAGATATAAGGACTTTAGAATTTTAACTCTGTAGCTATACTTCTGTTACGTCCTGGGCATAAATAATTCTTATCATCAGAAAAAAATAAGCATAATGCAACTCCACAATTATCATTCCTTAAAATGTACAGGTACCTACCCTTGGCTACCCAGATTTGAAAGTTTTCTATGTCACATTTTAAAACCTAAACATTCACCTGTTGCAACGCAGCTGCTGCAGCTGCGGCTTGTTGCTGCAATGCTGCCGTTTGAGTTAACTGATAGTTTGCTGGGGTTTGTGTAGTAAGGCCTGCTGCTGCCAAGGCAGTTTGCTGTGTATAAATGGTAGGAGATGCTCCAAGGAGAGATGGCTGCTGAACACCCAATGCAGCTAAAATGAGATTAAAAAGAGGGGGGAGGAAAAAAAAAATCAAGATTATTTGAATCCTTTCCAGGAATTTTCAATGAGTGCTTAGTTATGCATTACAGTCTGCCATTACTTAGTGAAGGAAAAAAAAGACTTAAGAAAAATTTCAATAATGCCTCACCTCAGATTCCAATGGCTTTAAATATTTGTTCAAGTCATGATAAATACAAGAAAGCCTTAATCTATAAAATTAAACTATAGAATGAACCCAACCAACCTCAGCTAGACCAAGAAGCCAAAGTACCCTCAAGAAATATTTTCACAAAGAGCAAAAAATATATTATTTTACTCATCTAGAATGTACTGTTTTACCCTCAAGCAGATTAGAATCATACATAAAAGACAGTGTTGCTGGAAGTGATCCACCCTCAAAACATCCTACTATCAAGGATGTTTTCATATACTTCCTGTACTTCAACTCTGTATTAAAAAACTGTAAAACTAGCAAACAGACAATAGGAACAGTTTAAATACAAAGCTAAACTGCAGTCTAGCACTGCCCTTCCCAAAACTGTATCTCCTAGAATGATGACTAGCTCCCCAGGACACTAAGTTTGGAAAAAAGGGGTCCAAGGTTTTAAAAGTTAACGCAACAGCAAATTAAGTATGTATTTTTACTGCAAGAATCCTCAGAACATTTAATATGCCACTAAGCACTGTGAATCTCAAAAGAGGTCACCATAAAACAGTAGTTGCTCATGTAACACTCCCTTTTCCAAAGCATCTTGCTTGTATCTTAATCTGGAAAAAATGCTGCTCAACAGCTATTAGTTAATAACCCTACAGAAAGAACAATACTATGTCTTATAGGAACAGAACAGAGACCATTTATGAATTAACCAAAGCACCTAGTCTAGAATCTACCAGAGAATCTTTAGAAGTGTGAAGTTCATCATCAATCTTGTTTAAGAGTCCAGATTAATTCTACTTAAAAATATAGCAAACCAACAACAAAGTGAGGCAAAAAAAAAGCAAATCCCAGAAATCATGTTTGGAATTCATATAAATTACACATTACTCCCTGATAAAACATGATTTTTAAAAATTAAAAAAGAATGAAGGGGGAAAAAAACCTACTGGATGTCCTGAACACACAATCCTAAACCCTTACAACATTAATATTTTATTATTCTCTTTCTTTTTAAGATAAGTCAGATGCCATAGATGGGTAAAAAAGAGAAACGAAGACTAACAAAATTGAAGAGAACTGGGGAATGTCTTAACACCAATGCAAATTCAAAATGAGGTTAACCGCACTGAGAATGGAAAAAAAACGTACAAAACTACAGCACAGTTCAGTTCAGTCACTCAGTCATGTCCAACTCTGCAACCCCATGAACTGCAGCATGCCAGGCCTCCCTGTTCATCACCAACTTCCGGAGTTCACTCAGACTCACGTCCATCGAGTCAGTGATGCCATCCAGCCATCTCATCCTCTGTCGTCCCCTTCTCCTCCTGCCCCCAATCCCTCCCAGCATCACAGTCTTTTCCAATGAGTCAACTCTTCACATGAGGTGGCCAAAGTACTGGAGTTTCAGCTTTAGCATCATTCCTTCCAAAGAAATCCCAGGGCTGATCTCCTTCAGAATGGACTGGTTGGATCTCCTTGCAGTCCAAGGGACTCTCAAGAGTCTTCTCCAACACCACAGTTCAAAAGCAGCAATTCTTCGGCGCTCAGCCTTCTTCACAGTCCAACTCTCACATCCATACATGATCACAGGAAAAACCATAGCCTTGACTAGACGGACCTTAGTCGGCAAAGTAATGTCTCTGCTTTTCAATATGCT
>SJYQ01006936.1:251004-271338 GCA_006410935.1 Redunca redunca
ATAGTTTGTATAAAAAAATCTGTTTAAATGCAGTCACATTTAAAACAACTGTATTAGCTTCACTTGTTAGAGCATCACATAATCACCATGACTTTAACTCCTGAACTAGTTCATTTCTTTGTCTATAGCCAGAATGTCATCACCTTACAAATGGTCAAAGAAATGGGTGAGAAAATATCTTAATACTGTTGCAACTATATACATATACCATGCAAATACTTTGAGTCAGATATACTGAAGATAATCCTGAAGTGAAGTGAAGTCGTGTCCTACTCTTTTCGACCCCATGGACTGTAGCCTACCAGGCTCCTTCGTCCATGGAATTTTCCAGGCAAGAATACTGGAGTGGGTTGCCATTTCCTTCTCCAGGGATCTTCCAATCCAGGGATTGAACTCAGGTCTCCTGCACTGCAGGCAGACGCTTTACTGTATGAGCCACCAGGGAAGTTCAAGATACTCCTATATCACTATAGTTTATCTAAGGGATATTTAAAGATTCAGTGACTAACCAGCTATCCCTCTCAATGTCCCTTTACACAACAGAAATTGTTTAACTTTCAAACCTAAAAGCTCTGGTCCCAGTTATAATTGTCACTGAATATATAACATAGCACTTCATCTAGGAAATGGAAAAATAGGGTAAATTTTAAAGACAAGGGTAAATATTAAAAAACAAGTATTTCTGTATAGGAAATTTAGAAACGAGGCTGGAAATACAGACCCTAAATACCATCTCAAGAGTTTGAGCTGTATTCTAAAGTTCTTGAAGACAGTTTTAAGGATGAATCCGTCTAGTCAACGCTATGGTTCTTCCAGTGGTCATGTATTAATCAGAAATAATTCAAATACTGATCTTCAACTTTATGACAGATTTCACCAATTAAGTGCTAGTGGACATACTTTTACTGAAGTTTTTAATCTTACATATGTCATCTGTGTGAATGCACTGAAATGTTCAAATCACTGTTAGCTGATTCCAGAGTTAAGTACAAATTCAAGACAATCTTGCTAGAAAACGGAATAGCAAAGCCATTAAATGAACATAAGCTTAAGTCATATACTAAAAGGAAATAGCAGTAATTTTTGATAGTGCTTTCAGGAGAAAATGAGTCAGATACACAGGTACAAAGATCAAAACATTTTCATTTGAACTGAATTTTCAGTTAACCTTTTTCTGTTGTATGACCACATTTGATTAACATTGACCTCTGATACTAATATATCTGGCATATTTCAATGCATGCATTTTTTTTTAACTAGAATAAAATATGGAGAAGGCAATGGCACCCCACTCCAGTACTCTTGGCTGGAAAATCCCATGGACAGAGGAGCCTGGTAGGCTGCAGTCCATGGGGTCGCTAAGAGTCGGACAAGACTGAGCGACTTCACTTTCACTTTTCACTTTCATTCACTGGAGAAGGAAATGGCAACCCACACCAGTGTTCTTGCCTGGAGAATCTCAGGGACAGGGGAGCCTGGTGGGCTGCCATCTATGGGGTAGCACAGAGTCGGACACGACTGAACCAACTTAGCAGCAGAATAAAATAGGCACCTACACTACTATCCTGATTAACTTCTTCTGATGCCCTCTGATGAAATTTTATCAAATTGCATTTGAAGCTTACAGGAGAAAATGTAAAGCCTTATACATATATATCCTAGGCTGAAATTCTCCATGAAATTAGGTATAAATAAAACAAACCACAATTGCCTTACAGTTGAAAAATATTCAACTTTGACAGAAATTAGCTTGGCTCTGAGAATCAATTCTAATAAGATAATCATCAGTCACAAAGGCTTGAAATGAAGGCTAGAAAATATCTAGCTTTCAGGAAACAGCTCAAAATATGAAAGTCACTCAGTCGTGTCCAATTCTTTGCAACCTCATGGACTGTCCATGGAATTCTGAAGGCCAGAATGCTGGAGTGGGTAGCTTTTCCCTTCTCCAGGGGATCTTCCCAACCCAGAGATCGAACCCAGGTCTCCCACATTGCAGGTGGATTCTTTACAACTGAGCCACAAGGGAAGGCCAAGAATGCTGGAGTAGGTAGCCTATCCCTTCTCCAGGGGAGCTTTCCGACCTAAGAATCGAACTGGGGTCTCCTGCACTGTAGACAGATTCTTTACCAACTATAGAACATAAAAATTTCAATAGTTTAATAAAAACACTCACTAGAGAACCTACTCCAGGATTTTTGCAGGAAAACTAAACATAGATGCTAACAAAATACTTGCCTAGTTACTGAAGTCATGATGCATCAATAAAATATCAGACTTTGAAAAACTATGATTAATGACAGATCCCAGAATAATCCATAATTTCTTAGAGCACAAACTGTTTACACAAATCCCATTATTTACATTTGGAATCTCTATTGTCAAATATGGAAAAGAAGTCTATAATTACTACTGACTCTTGACAAGTTTTAAAACCTTTATAGTGTCTCCTTTGCTCAGTTTCAAAATAAAAACAAAAGCACAGCACGTATTTAAGTAATTACAATATAGATGTTAAGAACTATGGACAACAGAAATTCAATGTAACAGCTATTCTATAGAAACAGTACAGATAAGAAATTAAAGCAAATTGTACACAGAAAATCAGGTAAACATGTTCTTTACCAAAATACCAGTACACATCATTTATTTCTGGACACACAGTATTTGCTAATAATTCCTGTTTTATCAAAATTAAATCATTATCAGGTTCCCCACTATTTAACACAGAGAAGAAACACTTGGATACCAATTTTAACTATTATTTCATATAATATTCAGTTGCTCATTTAATCCCTCAAATCAACTGTTGCTCCTTTAATATTTCAAATCAAAAATAACTAAAAACCCTAATGTATTCATTTCCTTGAAGAGAAAAGTCACCGACATAGCAAGATAATCATGTCAATCCAATTTAGAACATCAGAGGTAGAAGATCACAGTGTCTCTGCAACTGACCTCAAATAACAAAAATTTAAGTAAAATGCAGCAAAAACTACTATCAAGTATATCATAAATAAAATATATTCAAATTAACAGAATAAGCTGCAACTTTTCTGGGTACTCAGAGAAACTAAATTTCATTTTGTAAACTGAAGATTCAAACTGTAAGTCAAGAAATGGCAAAAAAAAAAAAAAAAGTGAGTCTTCCCAAGAGCAATACGAAGAAACGCTGAAATAAACACTTTTAATGACATTTTGAAAATGACATTATTTTGTTACCTTATTTTGAAAATGACATTTTGTAGGCTTATTTTGACTACGTAAATATTTGCTCTTTTCCTTTACGTTTATTTACTCTTTTCCTTTGCTTCATAAATTCTTTAGAGTTGCTTTTTTCACTTAAAATTCAAATACCTGAAAACCAGTCTTATAATTTTTCATAAAGTATGAATACACTTAATTTTAAATATAACTGATGAATACTGACACCTTGACATGCCAAATGAGGTAAACTAGGCTGAATGAGTGGCTGCTAACCTCTAACATAACTAAACCAATTTAACGTTTAAAAGACTACAGATAACTGTCCAAACTGCTGTGTAAAGCAGGTATTTCGCTAGCTGGTCTATGAATTTTTAAAAGAAGCTTCACAGATAATCTTAAAAGATACATCACTTGCAAAGTTATATTCACGATATTATACATAGATCAATGCATACAGTTAAAACATATTCCAAATCCGGCATCTATAGCACATGTGTTCAGAGGAAGCCTGACCTGGCTGAGATACCGCAGTGGCTGTAAACTGAGTAGCCCATGGCGGATTCTTCTGTCCTCCAAACTGAGCCATGACAAAAAGGGAGGGGGGGACCTTCGCTTGTTTGTCTTCTACAGCAGCGATCTATTAAGAAAGGATCCACAGTTTAAAGTTCAACCAAACTACAACCATCACAAAAGTCTTATTTTAAAAAAATGTTTAATTTGTCAAGGACATCTTGGAGACCAACTATAAATAACAAGGGGCACGTGAATGTCCGATACGCAGCAAAAACATTTACATCAAATTAGTTCACGAAAGTAGCCAATTTCAATACATGACATTAGAGGTCGACTTACGAGAAACGCACTTCCCTCATCGACTACAAACTGTCACATTTAAACAGAAGACCGTTTTCTACCCAATTCTTAACAATAAAAAATACACAGAAATATAGACAGAATAATAAATAACAGAAAAATAGCCTGCTTGTTTCTTTTGTCATGGGCTGGAGGCTAAAAGTGGAAAAACCAATAACGGAAATTAGGACGAGACATCGAAGAAAGGTATTGAAGAGCATCATTTAAATAACGAACATTTCCTTACTTTCCAGACTAGGGAAGAAACTGGGGGCTCCTTTTCCCTCACTTCCTCGAGGAGAAAGACAGTTGAAACAACGGATGCCCCTTAAAGAACCATCGCGAAGACCCCTCCCCCTCAAATCCAGCCAGAAGAAGCGAAGATCTCAGCCCGCGCACTCCCTTCCCCCCACAGCTCGGAGGGGCCCAAGCTGTGCCACCCATCTTCCTCCAGCCCCAGCTCCTCGCGGGCCGCAGACCAGGGGAGAGGGAATCCTCCGTCCCGGAGACTAAGCGAAATGCAAAGAAGGGGATACCGAGAGCTCCGGTACCCATAAGCCCCCAGCGGCGCCGAGAAGCCTCCATTCCCCAAAACCCGTGCCGCCGGGCAAGGCTCCGACGTCCCCGACCCGAACCCAGGAGGCTAAAGCCTCACCGGCTGGGGAGCGAGGGACGGCGGCCCGCAGCCCCTTCGAGCCTGCCAGGCAGGGGCCGAGGCCGAGGGTTGCCGGGGGCATCGGACGGGCCACCCGAAAACAAAACAAAACAAAAAAAAAAAAACCGAGGCGGTGGGGGAGGGGCCGGCCGCGCCGGGCCTGCTCCGACCCGCACAAAAGGGACCGTGTCCCTCCCGTCCCAGTCCCACGAGAGTCCCACCGTCGCCGGCCTACGGACGCCGTGCTACCAAAACGGCCGCTCCCGGCGCTTCGGCGGATCCGACCAGACGCTAGGAACCCCGGCTCGGCCGCCCGCCGCTCCAACCGCGAGGACCAAACCTTCACCTGAATCCGGTCCCAGTTAACACCGAAGCCATTTCAAACCCATCAGGCTTAAGCGCATGCGTCAAGCCCCCCCCCTTCCTCCGCGCCTCTGCCCTCTCCCCAATCTCTGAGGAACGGCGCACACGGGCTTACGTTCTACGTGCGCGCTCCCGGGGTAGCCGTCAATGTGCTCACCCCTTTCACTGCGCAGCTGGAATCGGAGCTTGCCTAAGACGGGTTACCTTGCCGCTCGTATAACAATGAGCCAACTGTCTGTATCTCTGCGCAAGCTCAAAGGAAGAGGCTTCGCCGAGTGTGGAAAGTTAAGAATCGGGAGTCATGTGATCCATGAGCTCGCCGCCATTTTGTGGGGGGGCGGTTTTTTTTTTTTTTGTAGTTCAGGTACGTGGGAGAATGACTATATCCAGTGACATCTTCTTTTTGAAAAAATTGAGATGAAATTCACTTAACATATATCCCATCGTTTAAGTATTTTATTGTACAATTCAGAGGCTTTTAGTATTTACATAAAGCTGTGCAACCACCATGCCTCCAAACCTTGAAAAGAACTCCTACCCGTTACGCCGTTCCTCCTTAATCCCGGCGCCCTCCAGCTCCAGGCAACTACTAATCAGCTTGCTTTCTATGGATTAGCATGTCCTAGACATTTCCTGTTAATAGAATCATACTGGGACTTGCCTGGTGCTTCAGGGGCTAACATTCCAAGCTACCATGCTGGGGTCCCTGGGTTCCATCCCAGGTGAGAGAAATAGTGCTTACACGCCAGAAGTAAGACCCATTACAATCAAATAAACTTAAAAAAAAAAAAAAAAAAAGGAATGATGCTAAAGCTGAAACTCCAGTACTTTGGCCACCTCATGCGAAGAGTTGACTCATTGGAAAAGACTCTGATGCTGGGAGGGATTGGGGGCAGGAGGAGAAGGGGACGACAGAGGATGAGATGGCTGGATGGCATCACGGACTCGATGGACGTGAGTCTGAGTGATCTCCAGGAGTTGGTGATGGACAGGGAGGCCTCGCGTGCTGCGATTCATGGGGTCACAAAGAGTCGGACACGACTGAGCTACTGAACTGAACTGAACAGGCTTTTCGTGTGATTACTGTATGGTGTCCAAGGTTCCTCTTGTAGCATGCCTTAGTACTTCATTTTATAGCTAAAACGATTATATGAGTATTACCATATTTTGTTTATCCATTTGTCAGTTGATCTTTGGAGTTGCCTCCACTTTGGGGCTACTATGAATAATGCCGCTGTGAACACTCATATACGAGGGTTTGTTTAAATTCCTGTTTTCAATTCTCTTAGATTACAGGTAGTAGTGCGATTCTGGGTTATCTGGTAAATGCTATGCTTAACTTGTTGAGAAATTGCGAACTTGTTTTCACAGTGACTACACGAGTTTACATTCCCACGATTAACAACATTAAGTATCCATCCTAAGAATATGAAATATCTTTCCAATTATTTAGGCCTTCTTTCAGCATGTATTGCAGATATCACAGTTCAATTTCTCACACACCCCCCCTCCCCGCTTTTTAACTGTACTCTGCAGCTTGACGGAGCTTAGTCCCCCAATCAGAGATCAACCAGCGATGGACCACTAGAAAATTCCCTTGCATCTCCTTAAGTAAACAAAAGTTATTCACCAACTACTTCATTGTTCTTCACACTTGGTAGATGACCAAGTAAGGAGTGTGGTTTCATACTAAGTAGAGGGGGAAGTCATTGGGATGTTTTAAGCTGGGGAATGTCATGACCCAAGATTTGTGTTTTGTTGTCTGTTTTCTGGCTTCACTGTGCAGCTTATGGGATCTGTTCCCGCACCAGGGAATCAAACCCATAAACTCTGATGTGGAAGTATGGAACACTAAAACTGGACTGTCAAGGAATTACCCACAAGATCTCTTATTAAAAGATAACTGTTTTAAAGGATTATTCAGGTTGTTGTCTAAAAGAGCATCAATTAAGATAAAGGAGGGCATTCTCTGGCAGTCCAGTGGTTAGGAATTAGTGCTTTCACTGCCCAGGTTTCAATCCCTGGTCACTGGTCAGGGAACTAAGATGAAAGATCTAGAAACTGTTTCACTAAAGAAATAGTGAAGGAAGCGTCTATTTGGCCTAGAGAAGACTCAAAAAACCTGATAGTTGTCTTGTAGGCTACCTGTCGAGTTAGGATATTAGCTGAGCTATTTATTCTTCCATCCCCTAGAGTGTTGTTCAGGTCTGTTTGTAAGTTCAGCATCTCTAATGTCTCCCTTTTAACCAGTCAGGAAGGATGTAATAAATGTAGTCTCTAGCTCCCTGGAGAGGAGGTGGGGAAGGGGAGGTGGGGGCCAGTGCAAAAGTTCCTATCTAGAAGAAAGACTACTGGGATGCTACAGAGAGATAGGTTTCAAACTAGATGAATTTAAAGTAACTTATTTTTCTATAATATTTGCTGGAATATCACTAAAAACATATATTTTTTTTTTGATGGTAGAGAATCTGCCTGCAATGAGGGAGACCCGGCTTCCTTCCCTGGGTCAGGAAGATCGCCTGGAGAAGAGAATGGCTAACTACTCCAGTATTCTTGCTTGGAGAATTCCATGGATAGAGGAGTGGCAGGCTACAGTCCATTGGTTGCAGAGAGTCAGACATGACTGAGCTACCAACTTTTCAGGATGTCAAATTTAAAATAATCTCAGCATTCTGTGTTCAGGATTAAGTTTTATTAAAATAATGATAAATGGCAAGGGAGGGCATGAGTCAATATAGAACAAGGTTGATTAACAGCTTTGCTAATTACTAGGGGTGTGAGCTTAACCAGTTTAAGTTCCTGAATTGATCTGTAAAGTGGGGTTAGTAAGAGCCCTTACTTAATAGCATCACTGTGGGGATTAAATAGTTTAAAATGCAAGGGTTCTCCTACAGCCATCCTGATTTGGTTTTGAACCCAATGCATATATTTGGTCATCTCCAAATAAATCATATAGTCCTGTGTAGTTAAAAATATGTGACTTTTATTGGATAGTAAATGTAAAAAATATGATTTTGAAGAGGAAAGAAAAACTAGACCACCAGGTGCAAAATAGAAGTATAAAATTTATTTAAAACCACCCACAAAGTTCTGTGTAATCAGGAATGATACAATTTGCAATAGTTTTTTTTTTTTTAAAAACTCATGACAAAGATTTAAAATATAATTTCAATTACAGTATTCATTTAGCCTTATTCAGTTAGAACAACTAAAAAAGAAAATTTATACTCTAAATAAATGAGACACAGGAAAATATAATAGACAATTTTCACAACTATCTTTACATGTATTTTTCAAAACTAGTACATTTCAAAGCATTTTGCTACATAAACATGAAATCATGTACAACTGCTGTGCACCAAAATTTAGCTTAATTAGGTCTTTCAAGTAACATGCAATTCCAACTCACAAGTCTTCAAGTACTGCTAGTAAGTGTTCCCTTGTTTGCAGAGCCACTACCTATTGATCCTGAATTGAAATCATCATAATTAGGATTATCTTTCCCTTCTACATGTTGAAGTGCTTTTATAAAAACTGTTCCCCCCATGTGTTAAGAACCAAAAATGGATATTTGTGGGATTTTAAAATCTTTACTAACCTATTTCATTGTATGGATATTTAATACAGTAGGACGGCAATAGGTAAAATCTTCCAAAGAAAAAAATCAAAGATACAAAATAAATAGTAAATACACCCCAAAGAGAGGAAAAAGTCAGCTGGAGACATAAATATTATTTTGTAAAATTGATAATTCTCTATTGGGAATCTAGTACTACTCTACTTCACCATGGTGAAGAATCTGAATATTGTTCCCACTAATGATAAGCATAATTGGTCTCCTTCAAACAGATATTGATACGCCTGTGAATCTGTTTGGTAAGTCACCACATAGCATAAGAGAAAATGAAGAAACCAGTAATCAATACTTTTGTTTCTGCTGAGCAGATTTTTGAGCTTCTCTTTAGGGAACACTTCATGATTTCTTAGTAACCGAAAGATGACTATCCACCCAGACATCACAATACAAAAGCTGCCCTTTATTTTTACTACAAAATCATTCCGGAAAAATATTTCTCTTAAAGCACCTATCACAATGTTAGCTCATAAAAGTTAAAAAAAAAAAAAGACCGTATATCTGTTTTTTATTAAAAGAGCTCTTTTGGTAAAGTCTTACATCATCAGGGATTTATTTAGCAATATCACAGAGAAGCATTAGGGTAGGCAGTTATTGAACTGAATCACCAAAAATGTTATTTGACTATTTTTAGAACAGTCTGGACTATGTTTTTTGTTAGTAGCCCATAATATACTGATGAAGTAGCCCAACTTTCCTTTTTATAAAGAGCTTACTAAAAATTAGTACATCTTACTATTTTTCTTAACTCTCTGAACAAAGGTATATTTAACCTTTGACACAGAGATTTTACATGGCTGGAAAAGTTGAACAAAGTACAAATTCAAATAAGTGGGAAACAGAGCTATCTCTTAGAGATGTCAACAATTTTACATGTTTACCATGAGTGCCTGGGAACTAAAATAATCAGTTTACCCAGCTAACCCTTCAACCATTTCAAATTACAAAACCATTAAATTTTGATTATGAGTTGTTGACCTTGTTTCCCTTTGTTTCAGTAGTATGGGGACATTCTTTAAACAAAAACAACAACAAAAAATTTTTTACAGGGGTAAAAATAAAGCTTCATTTATCTAAGCCCTAATACAGAAGTCCTATGAATCTGACTGGACCTTCTGATATATGCATAAGAAAATAGCTGGCTAAAATAAATAGTGGAAACAAAATACTTCGGAAGCATATTTTCTGTACAATAAGTAGACTTTGTATTATTCTTAGATTAGATCTGACAAAATATCCACTCAGTAACACTCTCTAAGTCATAGTTTATGGCAGAGAAATCTGTTCAGGAGTCAGCAATTATTACCTTAGTCTCAAATAAGTTGACCTACTTTGTGATTTGGAGAAAGTCATTTGCTTTTCTTGCCAATCTGCAGCTTTATCACCAATAAGAAGGGAACATTGTTCTCTGTCCAACCAGCAGCATTATGGAGAAAAAAGTGGCAGATAGGAAAGAGTTTGATAGCCTAAAACATTATAAAGTACAAATATTAATTCTTATTTCCATATTTTCTTTCAAAAGGGTTCCTCATTTTGAATTGCTATCTTTTGGAAAGAAACTGGTGTGGAGTGAGGAGTAGAAACATTATAAAGTGGTTTTGAGCTGGTAGGTGAATCCACAGGCTGCTTATAGGAACATAGTTCTTCCTTTCTGCCCCTTAACTTCCTCCACCTGTGCTCAAAAGAAAGCACTTCTGATGATTGACTTAACTCTTCAGATTACTTTCAGTCCATCCTTAAAAAAGCTTTTTTCATCCAGGTCCTATTATTGCCAACAACCAAATTCCAAAGGAATAAATCTACCTTAGAAAACAGAAACCATCCACAAAATTGAGCCGGGAGATAAGGAAGAAAACAGGCAAAAAAAGAGAGAAAATACTACCTAGTCTATAGATCACACCCACTAATTCAAAGTCACTGGTCAGAAAATGGATAATTAATATGATGTGTTACACAGAAATAGTAAAGCCAGAGTGCTAGAATATATAACTTCTCAAATTTTTGTAGAACATTCAAACACTAACAAATGAATTGAGGGTCAAACATCACTGGGATAGGTAAAGAGCCCTTGATGTTAATCTGGGGTTCCTAAAAACTGAATTTGCCTCTAACCAAAAGGGATGACTAACAGCTTTTAATTCTTTTTGGTATTATCCCCAAAAGGATTGATGAAGTGATTTTAAAAGACAGGAAAAGACAACCGATCAAGTTCACTGCTATTCCTAAAATGAACCATGTGTATCTGTGTAAGGGACATACATGAGGGAGTGAAGATAGAACAGAGAGGGTAGAAGCAACAGAGTCTTAAAGAAAATCAGAGGAAAGGATTAAAAACTGTAAAAGGAATGAAAGTACACGTAGTGACAATGTAGCTTCAGTAAAATGAGAAAAGAAGAATACCAGAGTTTCTGCTCAAAGATGTAAGTTTATACGTAGCCAGATGGAAAAGAAACCAAATTACTTTCCAATATTATTTCTCCAAAAATGAAAATGTTTCTGAGAGTTGAGGTTTTTTTGTTTTCTTTTTTGGTGTTGTTTTTTTGAGTGTGTGGTGGTTGAGAGAATGCTTTTTGTAAGAGCTACTAGGACTTTTTTTTTTTTTTTTAGGAAAACTAGGTTTATACTCTTAACCAAGGGTTTCCAAAGTTGCACTCAGACATAAAGGGGTTAAATATGCTTATATATAACATTTACCTTAGACCAAGATTTAATTTAAGGGACATCTATGGCTGAGCAAACTAGAAGAAAATTTATGACCCAAGGAAGATCATGAACATCACAGTAGGGATGGGAAAGGAGTACAACCAACAGAGAAATGATTAATGTTAGACATTTACAGCTAGAGATATTAAACAGTGCATACTAGCAAAAGAGAAACACAAGGTGAGACCCTCACAGAAGGGGAAATAAGCAGTGACAAATACACGTGGATTACCTGAAGGAACAAAACACATGCCCTTTGAAGTCAACAATGGTATTTAATTCAATACTGAGAAGAAACAGGCATTGAAGGGAAGTTGTCCAGATACTAGAATGCAGAGAATTAGTTTGTCAAGTTCATTATGGACAAGAAGAGTGATGTACTACACTAAAAACAGCTCCACCATCTCCAAAATTAACATAAGAACTCACACTCTTATTTTATACACTAGAGAAAAGCAAAGATTCCAATGATTCTCAATATATTCCAAGAAAATACACAAATCCCACTTCTGATAAAGAACATACTGATTCTTTCCAAACTGTATTTCAGAGCCATGGATGGCATCTTTTTTTTTTTTTTTCCTGCTTGCCAAGTTGAGAATTATGTTTTATTCAGTGAAATTTCTAAGGACTTCAAGCCCAGGAGGCAGTCTCTCACATAGTTCTGAGCGACAGTTCCTGGCATCATTTTGTAAACCATTAGAAGAAAGCTCAACATGGAGCCTAATTTGGTTTAAATAAATCCAGACTTCTTCAGAAATCAGGGCACTGAATTCTATTTTGGTTAAGTGTGCCATATCACTGACATCGAAGTTACACAAGTTCAGTACATTTAGGAGCTGTGCACAAAACAGTATCCTAACACACATAGACATTCCCATCAAAGTAACTAGTCTAGGACTCTGCTGGGAGGCCAGCTATGCAAGAATGTGAATAGACTGTACAACTATGGCTAGGGAGTATATACAATGGCAATATGCTTTCTCCGATTATTCCAATCATTCAGTCTTTTATAACTCCTTTTATATGCCAAACACTTGTTCCAGGGGAAATAAAAACCTGTACTCTATCAGTACTTGATTTTCATTTATTGAAACAGCAAATACAATTGCCACATTTTGTGAGATGAATTAACAGGACAGCTTCATAGGTAAAAGTCAGCTAGATTTCCCACAAAAGGCCCACAAAACTCTACAGGCAGGGAAATCTTGATTCAATTTCACTTCTTACCCTGAATTGCTCAGAAAAAGAACCCCAAAGCCATTTTATTTTGTGTACCAAAAATAAGATTACTTTACAGTGATAAAGTCCCCTGTGGGTGAGCTGATCAAGTTTTCCTACAATCCTCCTAACCAAAAAGTGGCCTTCATTTGACTGTTTAAATTTTATTTCCAAAAGTAATTGAACACCAACCCTGACATCTGTCTGGGCCCCAGTGACTGGACTATATAACTTCTAAGGTATCTTCCAGGGCTGTGAGAGGCCACTATATTACCTTATTTCACAATTCTCATCATAAATTTTTACAAAAGATCAAAATTCCCAGTTGTACTAAATCTAGACAAAAAGGATTTCCATGCATCAGGAAGTTGTGAAATAGAAGGTAGCTATATATTAAAGGTCACATACAGCTACTGATTTACTGGGCACATTCGAAGGAAATGCTGTGCCCATTATTGGTGGAAGTTGTCATGCAATGTCATAAGTTCGTCCGAGATAAAAGATATAATTTGTTTTAAGAATACTAAACTTAAATAGATTGGGGTTATTTTCATACATGCTGTAGTGAAATAAATGATAATCAGTAGGAATCCACTGAAGTAGTAACATTAGAAAGTAGGTTACTTCATATGAATTCAGTACCTCATTTACACAGCGGTATGCATTCAATTAACTATGTATTGGGGTTATGTCTTAAGTAAATTGCTTATGAATCTCATCTAGTTGGAATTCTATATTTAACAAATGAAATTATTTCATCCACATGCAGATTGCATAATAAGGATGTGGAAGGGTATTTAAGATGCAAACATTTTGCAAAACTTTACCTATAGCTATACATTTTCAGCTAGCCTCAATTTTCAGTAAGAATATGTTTCAATCAGGTTTATGATATGATGTATTTGGTATTTTGTGGATGAATTGGAAAGATGAAGATGAGGCTGACAGGTACAGGAGAAGACTGTTTTCATCAACGGCCTGAGAGCCATTAAAGAAACACTGAAGGGCAGCATGACATTTTGTAGGATTCTACATCAAGTAGGAGTTATTCTCTCACTATAATTGGTAACTTTGTAACTATGATGAACAGGTTGGGCTAAGTTAAGGGCCAAGTATAAATGAATTCAACTATCATACCATGAACAAAGGCAGAAGATTAAACATAAGGCTATAAAAGAGGTAAAACAAAAGGTTTTACAGTAAAACATAACAGAAGTGTAGAAATAATGTTAGATGACCAGTTTTCTGAGTGAAAATGTCATTTCAAATAAATTTATTTCCTTGCTTCATGATAAAGAGCATTCTAAAAACAGTAAAGCCAGCATACAATCACAATGCTGCAGGACATATAATAAGCATGAGCTTTGAAAAAAAAAAATCACAGGGGGCACACAATGGGATGGTACACTGTGAAACTTGGGAAATGAATTCAACAAGGTAGGAATCATATGTGGTTCCCACCAAGGGGTTATCAGTTGAGGCAAGCCATTCATGGCACTACTTACAATAAGAGAGTGGAAATATATTAGTTGAGATAAGGTATTTTCATGTATTCATTTTGGTAAATTGCAACTAACTTCACAAATCTGAATGTTCCCCTAAGTCAACAATGGTGTTTCAAGTTTAGATTGTTAAGGAATTTATTCAAACTTTGACAAACTGATTCGAATAGCTGCAGATGTATTACAGTGGATTGTTTTGAAGGAAATTTGCTGTTTTTGAAAAAAACAGTACCTTTTGGGATTTTAATTCTTCAAGTTTACTATGTCAGGGTGGTGACTTAAAGAAAAACAAAAGCTAATACTTAAATTTGGCAGACATTCAATGAGAACTGAATAGAGAATGGATGGATGGATGGATAAAGGTTCTTATAACTTTATCCATTAAATCTGTTGAGGAAATAATTTCTGGTGGGAGCTAAGGCCTAAAGTCTAAAAGAAAATATCACAAGGGTGTATTCCTGATAGTCTAATACTAGTAATATCTTATTGAAGCAGCGGAAACAATAAACAATCACTTATTTATATACTTATATGTATAAGAAACCTTAGGCTCACAAAAATATACATGTTTTAAAACAGAAATCTAAGGCACACAAAATACTAAAACAAGTCAATGATTTACTCTATTTTACATATTCAAGAAGCAGAAATCTACTTGACAAGATGATGGTCTATCAATGGACATTTTGTTATTTACAATCCCTTCATATTCCTTTAGTCAAAATTAGTCAGAAGCTTGAAACTGATACTTTGCACCATATATTATTTTAATATAAGTTACAATGAGTTTTCCTTTAGATAGCTTGTTGGAACTGTTTGCTTTTGCACCAGAAATGTGAGTGTTAGCGGTTGTGAGCTTCCTATGGCATTTCCAAGGGAGAAGCACCAGTAGGTTTTCCATACTCCCAAGGAATCTGACACTTTGAATGTTATAGCACCTCTGCATTTTAACAGAATCAAGTATTTCATTGAAATTTCTTCTTGTTCTAAACATTTTCATTGGGAAATCACTTTTGCTTTGCTATAAATTGAGTCAATAAAGCAATGGGAAAAATAATGGGAGAGCTAAAATAACTGGAATGCCTATTTTCCTGTTACCTAGAAAACGATGAGTTAACATTTCCCCAAAACAATATACTTAGATAAACTACTTTGGATTAGCTGTTAACGGACAAACCATGTTTAGGATACCAGCCCTACTGTTTATTGTGTGTGTGTATGTGTGTGTGTGTGTGTGTGTGTGTGTGTGTGTGTGTGAGGGGGGGCGGTGTGTGATGATGATGATAGGAAATTTACTATCAAAAAAATTTCTACAGGAATTTTGTCTTCTGAACCAGAATGACTTTCAGAATCAATAAGGGGTAGATAAGGTTCTTGCCACTTAATTTTTTAATTTTATCACCTTGAAACTTTAGAAGCATTTGACTCTTCAGAATCATCTTATGTCTCATCTCCTTTTGGAAACATCTTTTATGGATTATATTACAAAAGCTGGGGTAAAAGTAAATCAGAGCCAGTGTTGCTCAATCAGAAGAGACCACTCTTATTTAGTTCCAAAGAAAAGTTAATCAATATTGGTGATATGCTTAATTCCAATTTTACAGAGAATCAACAATTTTTGCATGATCTAACTATTTTATATAAGTAGCTAACCTTTGAATGAGAAAGGACACATTTAAAAAACACAAACCATATACATGATTAGGATACACATTGCAGTTAACAAGATGGAACTCTACACAGCAAGAATAAATGATTTCTCTTGTATGCAAGTATGCACAAACAATAGACAATAGGATTCTTATACTATACTATTTCAAGTTACTTTTAAAAATAGAAAGTGCTTTTAAAATATATATTTACAATTTATGAACAGCCTCCAACCATTACTAACAATAACGAATTATTTTATACAGGAGAAATATTTTAAGAGAAAACACTTCACTGGTTTATTTCAAAGGAATATGCCGATTTCCTAGCAATGATTGGAAGATGTTGGAACAATGGCACCATGAAATAATAAATCAGCTTATTTTTGTGTCGATGTGGTTAAGCACCAGGAGCTGTGTAGAGTTAACACTGTGTGTCTTAATTTTACATCATAGCACATGAACCTGTTAAAATCCTCTAAAAATGACTCGTTTCATAGTAAACAATTTAAAGCACCAAACTGAGTGATTCTATCAAGGTTAACACCTAACCAAAACATTTCTTTAAGTATTTAAAACTATAAAACTTTAATTTTTGCTTAAAATGTGCACCTTCTACCAATTGTCAAAATATAGTCACAGTTAAGAAATACCCACCCCCAATTTTTTTTTTAACCTCAGCCTTCAAATGGGTGAGATGAAGCTATAGTAAACGACAACATGACTTTCTTTTAAGAGCACCTTGAAAAAATACACTGCACTCGCAAAGGCATTAAGAAGGGGAGAAAAGCCTTCAGACCCAATGGTTATAGGGCCCCGCAACATGTGTGAGAGCATAAGGGGACACAGTGACAACATTGTCATGGGTTAATGTTAACGCTTTGTGAGAAGGAATCTGGCTAAATTCATTAACTTCTGTGGACAGTTCAATACCCTCGTTAGCTGCCTGGTCTTTCTGCTCGGAGGCTTTAGTTTTCTTATTCTTAGCTTCTTTCGCCTCAAACTTAATCTTGTTTAGTTCGAAACCGTGTTGGGGCTTATTCAGGTTTTTGTGCTGGTAGAAGACAAGAGAGAGGCGTGTAGGGTGATTTCGGTTGGGGTGTTCAACAGGAGTCGTGGCGTGAAGCTCTCGCCGGGCGCACTCAATCAGAACCGAGCCGTGGGAAGGCGCGATAGCCACGCCACCGACACTGGCGTCCACGAAGATGTGCTCGCTGTCTGACCAATACTCAACAATGTGGGGCAGCTTCTCCTCAGCAGGTGACAAGGGGTCGTCTGACAGGGGGTCGTCTGATGGAGGCTCATCTGCTTCAGAAGGCTGCTCATCTTCTTCCACCAGAGAGGAAGCAAGCTCATGAGGAGAAGTGATGAATGGAGGCTGCTGGCTTGGCTGATTGGAAGTTAGCTGCTCAGATGGGCCAATGGGAGGCTCAGAATAACCCAGGGAATTTGTCATAGGAGTAGACAAGGTGGGAAGAGGAACCACTTCACCAGGCTGTGCAATTTCAGCGCATTCCCCAGCAGCTACATTAGCACCACTGTGTCTTGCAGAAGGCATTATGCAGTGGGGATTGCTACCTCTTTCTGAAAACCCGTACGAAAGTGATGCATCATTCTTAAAAGGAGCTGTTGTGACCAAAGCAGTCTTAGAGGACCAGGAGAAGGCTGGAGCTAAGTTTGCCTCTTTCACTGGGTGAGGAATGAATGGGGTTGGTGAGTAGCTTTTAGTGTTGTCCGAACCTTTGAAGATAAGATGGGGTTCAGTTTCACTTTTTATTTCAGGTTGCACAGTCTCTGTTTTATTTCCTAAACAGAGAAAAGGACACCAAATGTAAAGACAAACATAAACTAATTTGGTAGTTGTTGTCTTTTAAAGATAAGTACAAAGATGAATAGAATAAAACCAGATGATGGCAATGATGGCCAATTTTGTTCTATTTAAAGTCTGACATATGCACACATTAAAAATTATAGGTGGTTTGTGTATGCTTTTTCATTCAATACATTTTTACTTAGAATTGATTACTTTGGAAATAATCATTTAAAAAGTTCACAGATTTAGCAGGATGTCCTTTGTCTAAAATGGTACAATACTAGAAATGACCCTAATTGGCTATGAAATAAATATTAAAACCATACATCAGAATGCAGTGCAGATGATAATATGGGGACAGCAGCATTTCACTACCCAAAGAACTGTTTAGATACATTTTAGATATTGCATGATCAAAATTTTGAAAAAGTTAAAGTAAGTAACAATTGATACAGATTTCTGGATAGCAAAAGCATCATAACTGGCAAAGTTTATTATTAGGCAAAAGGAAGTAACATAAAGAAGCTATTTGTAACCTCAAAATAAGTGTATTTAAGCTGCATTTCTTTCTCACAAAGTAGGTAGCAATTTATTATTATTATGATATTGGCCAAAATGTGGGCCATCCACTCTGGCATATCCATGCAAATCTCATATCAAATGGAAACATTTTTCTTGGAAACATTCTCTCTTTTAGAAGTTCTAACAGAATGCTTGAAAGGTCGGGCTTCCCTGGTAGCTCAATGGTAAAGAAACTGCCTGTTCCTATCCATGGGTCGGGAGGATCCCTTGGAGAAAGAAATGGAAACCCACTCCAGTATTCTGGCCTGGGAAATCCCACGGACAGAGGAGCCTGGTGGGCTATAGTTCATGGGGTTGCAAAAGGAAAAAAAAAAATGTTTGAAAGGCAAAAGCAATAGGTCTTAAGAATCAAAAAATAGCAAAAGTAAAGTGGTGTTGTTTTAAACCAATAAAAAAAGAAGAAGAAAGAACTCGCATGGGTAATACTACAAAAGAACAAGAAGTTATAGGGCAAGTATTGTGCATTTGGTTACTAATAGAGTATATATTTTAAAAGAATAACATGTAAAGATGCAATTGGGAAATGATAGAAAGATGAAAATGTTATGATTGTCATAAACAAGCAGCATGCAACCAGATATGTGAATCTTAAACCTAAGTATCTGTCAAGTGGAGCTATAAGCATAAAGGAATGATAATTCTTCCTCGCCTCTTCCCTAACTCTGTTGAATCTTTCCCAGGGTTATATAAAGTCTGCACTATCAGTTCTCTCATCTTAAAAAAAATAAACAACTTTTCTTAAAAATACAAAAATCGAAGAAGTTAAAGAATACCTTGTAGCTCCGACTTTGAGTAACAGTTTAAATTCATAGTATGATTTTTTTAGGCTCCCTAGAGGAATGGCTGATTTTAGATATGGGGCAGGATTATATAAGAAGAGCCTGGAACATCTTGTCAGCACAGAAAATTAAGGAAGTTATCAAAAACAATCAGGGTCATGACGAAAGGATCATCTTCTCTGAATTACACTCTTATTCAACTGCTTTCCTAACACCTCAACTTGAATGTCTGACAGGTATCTTGAATTTTTACCATGTCCAAAAGTGAGCTTCAGATTTCATCAGGGTAAACCTTTACACTTTTTTTGGTCCACAGTCCAGATTTAAATCTATCAGAAATCCCATTGACTATACCTCAAAACATCTAGAATCAGACATTTCTCATGTCCTCCTCATTAGCCACTCTGATCCAAGCCTCACTGTCTCTTTCTTAAGTTGTTAGGATAGCTTGTTTATCAACACCTTAATATTTCTCTGCCCCATCTGACTGTAGCTACAATCCAGTAACTGGAATGTTATTTTTGAATCGGATCATAGCCCCTCTCTATGATGAAATATCCAGAAACCTTCCTCTCCGGCACAATGCAGGCCAAAGTTCTACAGCAATCTACAAGGTGAGCTGCTCAGACGTCCCTCTTACCTCTCTGATCTCACATCCTGCTATTCTACCCATTTCACACCTGCTCCAACCATACATGTGCTCAGTCATGTCTGATTCTTTGCAACCTCATGGACTGTATCCTGCCAGGCTCCTCTGCCCATGGAATTTTCCAATAAAGAATACTGGAGCTGCTTGCCATTTCCTACTCCAGGGGATCTTCCTGCCCCAGGAACTGAACCACATCCGTTGAGTCTCCTGCACTGGCAGATGGATTTCTTACCACTGCGGTACCTGGGAAGCCCTCTGTGCTCCAATCATACTGGCTTTTTTGCTTATATCAAGTATTCAAGGTAAATTCCTCTCTCCTAAACTTTGCATTTGCCGCTTCTGCTACCTGGAATGCTATTTCTCCAAATAAAAACATTGCTGATTCTCATATTCTTTAGGACTTTACACAAATTCCTCAGTCAATCCTTTTATGACAACCCTGTTCAAATGGAATACTTTCAGAGCACTATCTCCCCTCTTATTCACTGCTACAGTACCTAGAACAGTCTAAAGTAGTGCTCAGTAATATTTATTGAATGAACTACTTAAAGTGATGCTGAAGCTGATGAAGTAAGACTTCAAGGAAGTTATGTCATTTTATCTGTATTGAGACAGCGTATTGGTTCACAATAGCTGCGAACAAACAATAAGAACATGCTTTGGTTTTATACTTTTTTTTTTAAGTATAAATAGAGGGGAAAAAAATACCAAGAAATACTGATAGGTCA
>SJYQ01006936.1:271347-308661 GCA_006410935.1 Redunca redunca
TACTGATAGGTCACTTTCTGGTTGACTTATAATTCTGGCAAGGATATGGAACATACTGTCTTCCTTTGAATTCTAAATGAACTATATAAAAATAATTAGTTAATTGGATTGACTGGTATCTGATCTAAAGTTTTCTTTTCATAATGCCTCATTCTCAAGAGTGGCATAGATGAAGCTGCAAAGGCCAAGTGCAAATGCAACTGCCAATGAAAGTTGCGGACAGAAAATTATCAGAGTCCATAAATCTTACCTAAAAGGGGCAGTGATGAAGCCTTACTATTGTTTGTCATTGAATTATTCTTCCGCTTGATTCGAGGAATAAATTTCTTTTCCACAGCCCTTATCTTATGCGCCAGAACCTCTGTCATCATTGCTGCTCTCTTCTTCCCAGAACGAGGAACGGGTTGAGTAAATCGCATTCTTTTTCTCTGGCGGGGTGCAAGGACCATGATGGCCCCAGATTTGATCTTGGCTTCCATTCCTTCCCTTGATCCAAACTCATCGGTGTCTGAAAGTTTATAAAGAGGAAGCACATGCAGCTGCTCATCTTGAGGAATAACACCAAATGAGCGGTTATCTTCTCGTGTTAAAGTGCAGACCTGATAGGAAGAAAACATGAAATGGGAACCAGAGATCCTGCTCATTCATCACAGTTATTCCTACCTTCTTAGTTATTCCTACCTATTTATTGTTGCCATTGTGAAAGGGAACTATTTTCAATTGGTTACTGTGATAGGTTAATTCATTTTGGAAAAATATTTTATATATCAAGTTACTCAATGCTATTCAATATGAGTAACTTAACTGTTTTTAAGCAGACCAGTGTAATTTTGAGTTGATTTTCTAAGTACATATTATCCGTGTTTATGCATTTTATAATATTTTCAATATTAAGACTTCTTTGTTATATTCCTTCTTGTTCCACAGTTAATAGTTACTCAGTTGTTCACTATCATCATATTAAATAGCAAGAAATAAAAGATATTACTTCAGGCTACAAATCACACTATTTCCTACTATTTGAATAATGTCACATTCCTTGGTTAGAAGTGCCTAAATCATGAGGAATTTTCTAATTTGCTGTGATTTTCTCTTTGAATTTTTTCACTTCTGCTTCTAAGTGAAATTTATCTACACATATTTTACCCTGCCCTGTTTGTCAAGGTGAGTTTTTTTCTCTTCTTCTTTAAAAAAATTGACAGATATTAATGAAGCAAAAGAAGCCCAGGAGATTTCATTTTCTAGCAGGACTTATATACCCCAATACTTTTAAAAATTAGCTGAAATATTTTATCTGGATAAATATTCTGTTTTCCAGAACAATCTGGAAAAATTGTTCTGCTCCATTTTGATTTTAGTTAGGGGTATAACAGTAAGTCTGTCTTTTTCTTGGATATAATATAGGACTTTTAAAGAAAATTTTGTCTTGGACTTCCCCAGTGGTGCAGCGGTAAGAAGCCACCTGCCAGTGTAGAGGACACCATCTTCGATCCCTGGAATCAGGAAGATTCCAGACACCAAGCAGAAGCTAAGCCCATGTGCTCAGAGCCTACGCTCCACAACAAGAAAGGCCACTGTGATGGGAAGCCCACACACTGCAATCAAGAAGAGCCAGTCGCCATAACCAGGGAAAGCCAGTGCAGACCCACGAAGACCAGCACAGCCAAAAATCAACAAATTTAGAACATAAAAATTTTGTCTTGAATATTGCCAATCTCAGCCTTCTCTTTATAAGGTATTTTTGAGGTGGGGGGAGGTTCAACAGGAAAAGAACATATGTTTACCTATGGCTGATCTGTGTTGCTGGGTGGCAGAAACCAACACAGCAATGTAAAGCAATTATCCTATTTCTATTCATTGTAGAGAAATGAAAGTACAGGGAAATGTAGGAAATTCCTGACTCTGATACATAAAATTATATTTATCATAAATTAATATTTTAATGGTAATTAATTTTCAAATGTCATTAAAGACCCCTCAAAAATATATCCAGTAATCTCATTATTTTTCATTAAAACATTTCTTCCACAACTAATATCTCTTTCTAAGACAGCAAAGTGTTTTAAGACTGGAAATGGCAAGATTTGATTTCTCCAAGTTAATAGAACTTGATGGATACAGATGATAAAGTATGTTAAAAGGTTTTTAAAGTCACATGCCTTTCTAAACATCTACAGCCACATTTACCATCAAGGCCTGAAACACTGAACTCTTTTCGGTGTAATTTGTTAATAATTTTAAAATAATAATCTTTAAAATTAGAATATTTCATTTATAAATGTTTACTTCAATTTATTTGGTCACAGGGAGACTAAGAAGGGGACAAAGACACGAGCGTAATTACAATGACCAGGGAAACAAGGAGGGAGAAGAGTTCGCAGAAAACTTTCAGTTCACGTTTTCAGAGATGGGGAAATCTAGCATCATGCCAAGTTCTAGGTATGCACCTCATTGCATGAGCAATAAGAGGAGTACAAAGAACAAGCATTGAATAATACATAAGAGAGAAGGGGACCAAAACTTAGTTTGATTCTCAACCTAATCCAACCTGATCACTAATTATCTCTAATGAAGGAACTCATGGAAAATGTACTAGCCAAGCAAGATGTTGAATTACTCTTCAGCTAAGATTCATCTGGATGGATTTGTAAAATTTCAACATTTGAAAATAACATTAGTCTCAGAGACCAGAGTCAACATCATGAAAATGCATGATAGACAGAAAAAAGTTATTTTTGCTCCTTAATCTGTTGGTAATAGACCGCACAGACCAAAGAAGGAAGGAAGACTGCATTTTGATGGATCAGACGGTACACTTTCAATCAAAGTGGAACAATCATAGCTCTGTCTTCAAAGAGGCCTAACTGGTATAGTTCAGAAATAGAGGCAATCACTCTCTGTTTTACTGGGTAAAAAGATATCTACTTGAAGCAAACTCATTTCCCTTATAAAAGGGCTATTGCATGATCTTTCCTGAGGTCTTCTCCTTACTTTAAATATATTTTGATTGATTTCATGCTATAAGCATGTGATTGTTTTCCATGGTTGTAAACATAACAAGCTCATATATGTGCAAATATTTTTTCTAAATATTCCTACAAACTAGTATTAAGAACCAACATTAAAATTTTGGCACACAGTTCCCTCACAAAACCGTTTGTGGGGGGGAATTCCTTAGTGGTTCAGTGGTTAAGACTCCACATTTCCAGTACAAGGGAGATGGGGTCCTATCCCTGGTCAGTGAACTAAGATCCTGTAGCCTGAGATATGGAGCAAAAAACAAACAAAAACCCATGAAGTATAGATGGCAAAAAAAGAAACATTAACTCGCTTAACTTCCTACCTACCAGTTTGATAGCAGAGAATGGTAGCTTTGAATAACCATGTATTCCTCCATCCCAACATACCTTTCACAATATATAATTTGAGACATTCAAAAAATATTTCAGGCTGGTTCTATAACTTTTGGGGAGCACTGCTGATATCAGGACCTCAGCTTGAGAATATGTTGATGGAGCCTTTAGAATTGAAAGCTACCCAGGTACATACCACTGTGCTCCCATTATTCATGTTGTGAATGTCCCTGTGGGGATGGGCACAGAAGTCTAGGCAAGCAGTGACCCCAGAGAAAGGACGACCTTCTTTCTTCCCAAGCCGACATTCTCGGGCAATATGTTCAAGCGCCACCTGAAGAGTAATGAATTACCCACAGTTTTAAGAGACAAAAACAATCACCTTCAATAAAGATAAAAACCACTTTATGACAAGTTTATAACTTAGTTACACTTATTAGTTCAGAGATTTAGATTATCATAGTGATTGTGTAGTTTAGTAATATTAAGGGTAAAGAATTTGAGGCTACATGAATTAAAATGACAATCACTGAAGGCAACAGGAGGACACTAATACTTGGTGGTGGATAAATAAGAAGAGTAGCCTGAAATATTTCATTAGGACAAAAGACTAATATAGTGCTTTGATCATGCATCCAGTATTCAAGGTCTATAAAACCAGTATAGAAAGGTCAAATTTGTAACCTTTTAAAATGAAAGGTTGGAGAAGCACCCTGGTGGTCCAGTGGCTAAGATTCCAGGCTCCCAGTGCAGGGAGGCCAGGTTTGATCCCTGGTCAGGGAATTATATCCTACATGCTGCAACTAAGACCAAAGATCCCATGTGCTGCAATCAGGACCCGGCATAGCTAAATAAATAAAGAAGCAAATAAGTAAATAAAATGAAAAATAAAATAGAATTGGGCAGAGACCTTGTTATTCATGATAATACAAATAAATATTTTAATTTTTATCATATATTTTAAAAATATGCACCCCTGGTTATTTTTTCATTTTTGTTTGCTTTTTGGCCTACTTGCTCTGTTTGCAGGATCTTATTTCCTGACCAGAGATAAAACCTTTGCCCTCAGCAGTGTAAGTGAGGAATCCTAACCACTGGACCACCAAGGAATTCCCTGGTTACATTTAAAAGGTATTTTACACTTATTTCTACTTTGTCTGCTATATGATTTACCATTATTTTCTCCCAATATATGGTTATCCTTTTCTTTTTTTAAAAGAATATGTTTTCCCACCTCAGTTTTATTGAGATATTACTGACATACATAACATATGTTAAGATTAAGGTATATAATGTGATCACTAGGTACATGTATATGTTATAAAA
The DNA here is from genome assembly GCA_006410935.1 of Redunca redunca. Taxonomy (NCBI): domain Eukaryota; kingdom Metazoa; phylum Chordata; class Mammalia; order Artiodactyla; family Bovidae; genus Redunca; species Redunca redunca. Next base: position 276,027 of record SJYQ01006936.1, read on the forward strand.
TGATTACCACAATAAGATTAGTTAAACATAACTATAATTTTTTGGTGTGTAGAGGTAACATTTAAGATATAATTAAAAAATTTAAGTATAATACAATATTATTAAATATAGCCAACAAGCTGTGCACCAGGTCTTATTTATCTTATTGGTGGGAGTTTGTACCCCTTGGCTAATATCTCCTGATCTCCCCCACTTCCCAATTGAATTAAATCTCATTGTGGATATTTAATTCAATTGCCTTGAAAAGAAAGTGAAAGTGAAGTTGCTCAGTCCTTTCCTCCTCTTTGCAACCCCAAGGACCGTAGCCTACCAGATTCCTCTGGCCATGGGATTTTCCAGGCAAGAGTACTGGAGTGGGTTGCCATTTCCTTCTCCAGGGGATCTTGTCAACCCACGGATCAAACCCAGATCTCTTTTTTTGCAGGTAGACACTTTACCATCTGAGCCATCAGGGAAGTCCTCAATTGCCCTAATACTGTTTTTAAAAAACACTAGATAATTTTTAAAACTGTCAATAAAAGATCTACATTGAGGTAAAATTTGAAAAACAATTTCTGTTAACAAGGACATTGTTTAGATGTAAATTTCAACCATGTTTAAAAGCTCTATATAAGGTCCCAAAACATACCTGGTTTTGATAAGCAGCTGGAGCATACTGCTTATAAATTGGAGCTAATTCTGTAGCCAAACTCTGTAAATTATCTTCAAGGTTTTTTTCCTATAGGAAAAGACAGTCCATAAAAGTTGTTTCATAATTACATATGAGTGATGAATTTATATAACATATGAAAATGAATTATACCTCATTGCTGATATGTTCGTTGTTGGTGCACAGTTCATACTTACCCTGATAAGCTACCATAGAAAATGACATGATTGCTACCATAAAATCTAAATTATTAGTCATTGTTATGCTTAGATTTAGTCTTTTGAAATTAGAAGTCTATGTTATCAGCTAATGAGAAATCTAATTGGTGTTAGAGGTAAGTTACAAAGCTGCTCATGTCAAAACAAGAACCATATTTTATATTTATTCAATAGTAGAGGGCACTTGAAGTCAATCAAGACAACCTTCCTGGTGGCAAGTGGAGATGTGGAAGAATTCTCACAGTGAAATAAGGTTCTATAACAGAGATGGGAGAGCAACACATATAAGGCACATACTGTGTATCAGATTCCTGTGCTAAGAGCTTCAAATATAATAAGTAGGCAATAGGCTGTCTAAATCCAGTGTTTTCTTTTCTACACAGTAATGTCTACAAACTGAGGAAGATTTGATAGAATTGCGGAGAAGCCTTAACACTTTATCAAGATTCTGGGGTCTAACGATAGTAGAAACATGTAAGATTTTTTTCGAAGGCAAACTGTCATAACAAGAGTAGTAAAAATGCCACTGATGACAGAATGAGGTATGGAGAGAAAGGAGCCTTTAGTAACACTAGCTGAAAAACATTGTGATGGTTTTTCAGAGATGATTGTATCCTAAATCAAATCAGAGACTGATAAATGGTCAGTCACAAAAGACAGGTGATGAAGAACTGACAGCAATGAAGGGCTTCAGAGGTTTGAAGGTGTCTGTCTCATCTGTGATCTGGCAGATGAGGAAGGAAAACCTTCTTATGGATCAATTCACCTCTGGTACAGCAAACTATTATAAAAACCAAAGCCACATAGCAGTGTAGACATGGGAAGTTAATTCTTGAGTGCTTAATAACAAGACTCAGTCTTGGCAACTGCAAAGCACCAGTGATAATCCTTTTAGTTTCCTACTCATTTCAGTTGGTGTGTTCATTGAAAAGGAAATTCATATACATAGGGTCTATATCTAAATTGCTTTCTTCTATTCATCTGTCTTTTTATGTATCTGTTACTTAATGTAGCTTAATAAATATAGTCAGGGAGGTCAGACCACTGACAAAAAAAAAAAAAAATCCTTCCTGGCTATACTGATACATAATTTGAGGAAAACTTCAGAATTACTATTTAAATGGCTAGTTAAAAAGACTTTATTATATTTTATTGCACTTGAGATATTGGGTAGGATAAATTGTGTTTTATTGCTAGAAGAATGTTATGAATCACTCAGTGTCACTAGTCAGATTGGGCAATTTTTTATCTTATGAAGTAACATTTTTTTGTATATAAATGAAATAAAGCAGGTAAATAGAAAAAATAAAACTTAAATAATAGATTATTGTTGAATGCAGGTTCTTTATCCATATTATAAAAATCCTTACTTTTTAACTGTTTCATTAGAGTGAGTGGGTATATTGGAGATCTCTTATTAGATCTTCACATAATGGGGCTCACGCCCTACATCCCTCTGCCCTTCTCACCCTAGACTTTATCTCTCGGGTCATCACCTCCACATCAATGCCTACAACTACCGCCTGGATCACATACTAACCCTGAGGTTCTTATTAATAACCAGACAGCCTTATTTGGATTTCTCTTAAGAATCTCCAAGCCAGTGCATCCAAACTGAATCGATAATCTGTCTTCTCTATAACCTAGTCTCGTGTCACCACACCCTTTGTCAAAGAATAGCACCTAGTTTTAACAACCTGTCCAGAACGGCTACTTATCATTTCTTCTCTCACAACCATGTTCTAAGTCACTACTATCCCTTCTTTGGACTATTCTAATAGCTAGCCTATCTTGCTAAACGAACCCTTGGCCAACTCCAGTCCACAGAGCAACCACAGACATCCCATTAAAAAAAAAAAAGGTACCATAATATCACTCTCTGCTTTAACATTCTTCAATGATCTCCCCATATTCTTAAAGGCCACTATATGCACATCATTTTCCCTAGCCTGCTGAGCTTCACACTGTTCCTTTCTCAGTTCCTGAAAAGAGGAATGCTTCTCCCTGTATTATAAACACTACATAAACATTACTCACTCTTAATAATAACCATAAGCAAAAATTGATCATCCATTTATTATATGAGTATTATAGAACATAGCAGCTTCATCAGATAATTATTTAGAAAAAATTAACTTTTTAACATTTATTTTAAGGAAGAATTCACATCTCATTATTCAATATTCTGATCTTTAAACATGTTACCTTCTCATTATCAGGTATTTTATATGTCCTTTTAGTATAGTTTTCTCCCTAAAGTTCTGATAAACTTGTTAGATTTCTTCTAAGGTATTTTATCTGCAAAAGACAGTGCTTTTTAGAGTGATTTCCTCTTTTATTACCGTAGATGGGAACTCTAGAGAAAACAAATAATTTGGATTACTCTTTAAAGGGATTATTTACTTATTCTGAGCTTTCCTGAAAGAAGTTACATTCCTTGTATTATAGATACAATTAGAGTGATTCCTGCTGCTTTATTTTGTGTTTCCTATTTATCTTATATCCCAATTAGATATTATCTTATATCTCAGTTAGACTTTTTAAACTACCCTTGTTGACTGATGAATGGGTTTTTTTCCACAACTAGTTCAAATGTTATAAATTATATTTGTAGTCATCTAAAAATTTTTAAATATACACTTCTCAAATACCTTTTTCTGACAATATTTAGAGCAGTATTTTCCAAGCTGTGGGTCATGACTCTTTAGTGGGCTAAGAATTCAGTTTGGTAGGTCAAAACTAGAATTTAAAGAAATGAAATTTTATTAAAAAAATGTTTTTGCTGCATCATAGTGATCCTCAGCAATAACTATCAGATATTAACTTTTAATATTTAAATATTATTCTTGTTATATGTAATAAGGCTAAATGTTATTTTGTGATAGTTTTATCTATTCATTTGAAGCTATATTTTTCCAAATAGTTACTTGTATAAAATGTTTTTATACTCTTGGTCACAGCACAAAGCTTGAAAAACACTGATCTTGGAGTTAATCACTATCTAAATTCTCCCCACTCCAAACAAATCATAAAACATTGCCACACTTAATTTATATAGGTGCCCCACCCCCTCCCATTGCCTACCCACCCCTGATTTGAGAAGAGTATTGAATTATACTTATAGGTTGTTATTTCCATTAAAAAATGTAAGTACTCAACTTATTTAATTTAAACTTNCTAGTCTTACTACATATTAACATATATAATGCCTCTATAATATATAGAATTCATAAGAGGATTTGATTTTTGTATAAAGTTAATATTTCAAGTCAAGGGGGAAAGAAGAACTCTTTAGCAAGTAGAGTTGTGATAAATGGAAAAAAGAATAGAAATGGATCCCTTCTTCTCACTTCTGTCCAGCATAAATCTTAAATGATTTGTTTTAAAAATTTCTGATTTCAACAGGGAATAAAAGAAAATATGGGTGAATTATTATAGAGCTTGTGTGAAAGAAAAATGGTCTTAAATATCACTAAAAATTCAGAAACAGTAAGGGAAAAGAGATATAGTAAGTTACATTAAAAAAAAGTCCCTGGGACTGCAAGGAGATCCAACCTGTCAGTCCTAAAGGAAATCAGTCCTGAATATTCATTGGAAGGACTGATGTAGAAGCTGAAACTCCAATATTTTGGCCACCTGATGCAAAGAACTGACTCATTTGAAAAGACCCTGATGCTGGGAAAGATTGAAGGGGGGAGGAGAAGGGAACAGCAGAGAATGAGATGGTTGGATGGCATCACCAACTCAACGGAAATGAGTTTTGAGTCAACTCCGGGAGTTGGAGAAAGACAGGGGGCGCCTGGAGTGCTGCAGTCCATGGTGTTACAAAGAGTCAGACACAACTGAGTGACTGGACTGAACTGAACACACAAAACTAAGTCAATTTGCTGTACAGTTGAAATTAACACATATTGTGAGTCAACCATACTTCAGTGAAACTAAAAAGCTAAAAAACAAATGTCAGATACTCTTAACATATGAAAAAATATTCAGTCATAATGTGGAAAATGCAAATCAAAAGAAACTGAAGACATTTATCGGAAAAGGCAATGGCACCCCACTCCAGTACTTTTCCCTGGAGAATCCCATAGACGGAGGAGCCTGGTAGGCTATAGTCCATGGGGTTGCGAAGAGTCAGACACGACTGAGCGGCTTCACTTTCATTTTTCACTTTCATGCATTGGAGAAGGAAATGGCAACCCACTCCAGTGTTCTTGCCTGGAGAATCCCAGGGATGGATGAGCCTGGTGGGCTGCCGTCTATGGGGTCGCACAGAGTCGGACATGACTGACGCGACTTAGCAGCAGCAGCAGCATCCCCTATTAAATGGGCAAAATTCAAGTTTGACTACAATGAAAGCTATAGAAAAAAGGATATTCCCTTACATTGCTGGAGAAAACGGAAAACAGTACAATTCCTATGGAGGAGCTGATCCTTTATAGAAAAATCTCTCTTTCAGACTCTAGGGCTGAGAAGGATCAGGTATCAAAATGGAAACAAGGAAAGAATTAAGGAGAATATCCTAAAGTGGCCTTAACTCACTTTGAAATAAAGTCTCCCTTTTAAGCAATGTTCATTCTTTTCAGTTGCATAATACCTAAAATTCTGTCTTCACTTATAATATATATATATGTCTATTATTTGGTAGTCAATTTAACAAGATATAAAACTGATGTTAAAACAGTACAAAGCAGATTTGATTACTTTTCATTGAGCGTGCATCTTCGGTCTGTGGGATGACCATTGTATGACTTGAGACTCTCGGTAAGCTGTGAGTACAGTTTGTCAGCCATCGGGAGAGGAATGCCATCCCATACCATGATGAGCACCACCATCACAGCTGTTGGACAGTGGTGGCCTGTGCGCTGTCGAACCAGACAGAGAACTTTCTCTTCATCGCTGCTTCTTCTTAAAACCTGCCAAAACAGAATGCATGCATTTATGGAAAACAAGAAACCTAATGTCAAATGCAGTGGATATTGCTTTTAAAGTTCTTCATCACTACATTCTAGTTTTCTAAACTTAATATTTCTTAAAGAATTGACACCTCTAAGGCCTTTAGTTGTTAGACTAGCTGCCTCCAGACAACTCATCACAGGGTATCCAAGGTTACTTGACTAACAAACAACAGGCTGAACAGAAATCTGTGGAAACAGTTTGTGTTTTATTTCACTGTTGACACAGTATTGCAAAACAGACAACAGAGAATCCCATGGAAAAGAGCCTAATTAACTCATCTGCTCTTCCATAATTGCCACAAGTGCACAAATCTAGCTAAATGGAAATAGCCTAGTACTCCAAACATTAAAAATAAATTCTGAGCACTGATATTTAGCATCTGAGAAAAATTATGGATATTTGCCCTGGGCAAATGATTTTGCCATGTAAAAAACAATTCATATGTACATAAAGCAATATTCCTGCAATTTTTCCCCATGCTCCCACAGATAGTTATCATACCCATATTAAGATTACGATGTTCCAGCTGACAGAGAATACAAATTATAAGTAATTTTGAATATTTAACCATTTATCTTACACTGCATCATACACATGGGTAGCTAAAAACAGATTCTTAAGTATTTAAAATACTGTCCAGTGGTCCTAGTGTTTACTTTTGTTAATTAGATTTAATTATTATGCTTAAAACTCCTTCCATATATCACAAATTACAAATAGACTAATTAGATCAATCAGTATGTAATCAGTAAATGATGAAACTGCCCACCCCTGTGATGACAATAGAACACCCAATAGCATAATTAATATTCCATTTTTGTTGCTATAATATTACAAAAACTTGAGATGAAACTTCTTAAGATGTTAGTTACCCAATATCACTTTCTTCTGTCACTCCAGATGGTTAACAATCATTGCTACCAAGGCATCCCTTGAGTAGAGTTGGCTTTAGGACCTTCCCCCTAAACACAATTATTTACATTAAAATTTTTTTCTATGTTTTTATGTCCTTTTACAGCCAAAACATACATTTGCTTCCAAATAAGCTCAAATGCAAAATGATATTGTATCAAACAAAGTCACACCAAATAATCTTCATGCTGTCAAACCAACAAAGTTATAGTCATAGAGTCTTTGTGTTATAAATGCTAAAATGCTATTTATTCATTGTATTTGTGCCTTTTCTAGATCTTCCATAGCTTTTTCAGTGAATGAAAAAAAATTACGCGTAATCAGTCTCTAAAAATTTCAATAAGCTGCTTAAGTATCACTATGTTATAGATATTTATGTTCACTCAAAATTCATATAATGAATGCTCAATCTAAACAATGGTATTAATAGACCCTTTGGGAGATGGAGATGATTAGGTCATGAGGAGGAAGCCCTCACTAATGGCATCAGTGTTCTTATAAGAGACCCCTTTTGTCTCTTTAGCTCCTTCTACCATTTGAAGACACAGGGAGGAAAAGGACCCACCAATCATGCTGGCACCCTGATCCTCAACTTAAAAAGCACAGAACTGTGAGAAATGAATTTGCTGTTTATAAGCCATCCATTCTAGTATTTTCTCCAGTAGTCTAATCAGAGTAAGACAAATATTAAACTTGTATGAAATGTTGGAAAATTATAGAAATATTATTGAAAGAAATTAGAGAAGACCTAAATAAATGGATATACTATTTTCATGGAATAATAATTATTATAATGATGTTAATTTCCCCAAAGATTGTTGGTAGATTTGATACAATTCCAATCAAAGCCCTACTAGAATTAGTTTTGTTTGGGTATGGAAATGGACAAAGGTTTTGGAAAGTGTATATGGAAATGCAAAGGACCAAGAAGTGGAAAAAAAGGAACAAAGACAGAAAAAATGATTAATCAGGTATCAAGACTGATTGCAGAGATATGATAATTAAGACAGTTTAGTATTGGCGCAATGACAGATAAGGAGATCAATGGAATAAAACAGAATGCAGGAGAGCCATATATATGTGGTCACTTGACTATGACAAATGACATGCAGTCCAATGCAAAAAGTAATCTTCTCCATAAATTGTAGTGGACAGACATCCATATGGGGGTAAAAACAAATCCTGATGCCTAATTCACACCAGTAACAAATTATACTGTAGATCTAACTATAAAAGATAAAACATTAAGTTTTTAGAAGAAAATACCTTCATAACCTCGGAGTGGATATAATATTTTAAAACAGATCACCAAATTTAATAATTCTAAAGGAAAATGTTAAGAAATTGGAATATATTAAGAACTCATGTTCATCATAAATATTAACTAATAAAAGATTAAGAAAGCATAAAAGCAATTAATACAATGGGAGACANTATATTAAGAACTCGTGTTCATCATAAATATTAACTAATAAAAGATTAAGAAAGCATAAAAGCAATTAATACAATGGGAGACATATCTGCAATATATATAAACAACAAACTATTCTTACCCAAGATATATAAAGAACTTCCTCAAATGAGTAATAAAAGCAAAACAGAAAACTGGCCAAGAAAGTTAAAAAACCAAATACACACAAGACAACATCCAAACAGATGATGAGCATATGAAAATATGCTCAACATTATTAGTCATCTAGCAAAATAAAAACATTCGAAAGCACTACATATGTGAATAGGGTTTTAAAATGGTTTAACTGCCATGCAAAACAGTATGAAGTTCCTCAAAAAATTAAAAATAGAACCAGCAATCATATGATCCAGCAAATCCACTTCTGAATATATACCAGAAAGTAATGAAAATAAAGTCTGAAACAAATCTTTGCATTCCCATGTCCATTTCATCATTATTCACAAGAGCCCTGAGGTAAAAGTGACCCAAATGGTCATCAATAGAAGAAAGGATAAACAAAATATTGTACATGCACACAAAGGAACAGATACAAAAAGGAAGGAAATCCTGTCACACATTGCAAATGAATGAACCTTAAGGACATAATTCAAAATGAAATAAAACAGTCATGAAAAAAACAAACATTTTATGAGTTATCTAAAGTAGTCAAATTCATAGAAACATAAACTAGAATGGTGTTGGGGCAAGAGTGATAGAAAAATAGATAATTGTTTAATGGAGATAGAATTTCTTATTTGCAAGAAAATGTTCGGGAAATCTGTTTCAAAACAATGTAAATATATACTACTGAACTGTGCACTCAAAAATGGTTAAGATGGTAAATTTTTTATTATTACTATTTTACCACAATTATTAAAAGAAAGGAAGGAAAGAAATGAAAAGCAAAATGTCGTGCTGAGAAAGATGCAAAGCAACTTGCACATTATTCATGAGAATGCAAGAACAGATAACCATTCTGGAAAACTGTACTGATCCAAGCTGCACATATGCGAAGGGTCCCCCCCCGCCGGCACCCCCCCANGAGAAGGAAATGGCAACCCACTCCAGTATTCTTGCCTGGAGAATCCCATGGATGGAGGAGCCTGGTGGGCTACAGTCCACGGGGTCGCAAAGAGTCGGACACGACTGAGCAACTTAACTTTCAAAGACAGCACCACTATTCATGACTACCTCAAACTGATAACAACCCAGGTATTAATCACCAGAGAACAGCTCAATGAGATGAGTTACAAAAAACAGTGCTTAGTCTCACAATTATGTTTTAAGATAGTCGATGTATGCAGAAGACTATGTACTCCAAGACTGTATTTACATAAGGTTCAAATTAGACAGGATTAATCAATAACGGTAGAGGGCAGGAGAGTGATTCAGAGGGGCAAGTAATATTCACTGCTGGTTACACAAGTGTGTGCACTTTAGAAAACTTATGATTGAAGAATTTCTGAAGTATTCTGCATGTATGTTATACTAAAATAGTGTACTTTAATCTAAATTCAAAACAAAAACCAAAAACTGCTTATTCCTTACTGTCTCATGACACTGTAGCAAGTTTCTTAACTTTTCTATAGTAGCACAAGCCTAGGATCTAATATCTATTAGCTACTAAGATTTTTTTTTGCTTTTTTAATGCATAGTTGGCTCCTGAGAACAGAACTCAGCTCATGGAAGACTCTCATTAAATATTTGTTGAACGAATGGTTAAAAACCACAAAAACCCAATGTGGTTGGGTTTTATAAAAATTTCAAAAACAAGTGATGCTATTAATAAGACAAAATTTCTCATTTCAGAAATACCCAACAAACAGTCCAAATTTTAAAACATTTGGCAAAAATCACATTTTTTGGCAACTGGAACAAAATATCAATTGGTAAGTAGTTGAAGCCAGGGTCTCACAGCATATTCACTTTACTTTTTTTTTATTTATTTACCAGGGCCAAGCACCATATGGGATCTTAGTTCCCTGTCTAGGGATGGAATCCTCTGCCACCTGCATTGAAAGCATGGAATCTTAATGACTGGATCTCCAAGGAAGTCCCCAGAATCACTTTAGATAGTAAATGATGTGTTCAAAATCTAGGTAATGTAATGTTCATGTCTACTGTTCTATCACTTTTTAATAGTCTTATATTACATGACATGCAAGTGTTATATCTTATGAAACGTCATACTTGAAACATCATTCTTTTAATACTTCTGTTAAAAACATATCCCATACTGAATACTGCAGTGGTAGCCATTTCCTACTCTAGGGAATCTTCCTGACCCAGGGATCGAACCAGCGTCTCTTGAGTCTCCTGTATTGGCAGGCAGATTCTTTACCACTGCACCACATGGAAAGCTCTCATGGATATTACCCTTCCTAAAAACTGAAAAAATAGTTTGCCACCAGAAATAAGCTACTATGGGATTGGCAAAAAAAAAATCATTCAGGTTTATCTGTAAGAGCACATGGAAAAACCTGAAAGAACGTTTTGGCCAAGCCAATACAATGGGAATTCTAAGATTTTTGGAAAACCAGTCTACAAAATAAAGGTGTTATTTAAGAATTCTGCCACTCGCAGTCATATCAAATGGACCCTGTGATTATAAAACTCCCTACATTAAATTAATATACATAATTGGTTAAATTTCTGAGATAACTTCTTGTTCAGTTTTTAAGATGTAGCTAGCTCAAAGGTCAACAGATCATTAAAGTCCTTCCTGTACCCACCAAAAGTTGCTCTTGGATTCCTCCCTCTCTGCTCCCTCTAAAAGCCATTCTCAAGCAGGCGAGTGATAGGGGATTAACAAGCACATAGATGATGCCATGAACAAGATCATGTACTCATGAACAAGGTCACCCAAGAGGGTATATTATAGACAGCCTGACTTGAGTTGGTGAAGAGATGGGGGAAACCTGTCTTTCCCCTAGAAACCAGGCAAAACTTCCCAGAAGAGAGAGTGAAACCAATAGTTTGAACTGCTTCAGGAAGGTTTTGAGGATCTAGACTCTTTGGCAGTTAAAGTGTCAGTAGTAATCACTGGGATAGTACTGAGTATCTCCAGAAGTGGCGAAAAAAGATCAGTCTGATGATCATTAGTAAAAGATTTCCTAGCTATTTCTATGAAGGAGTACACTTATTCTGGATTATCAACTGTTCTGCTTCAACAGCCTATCTATGTACAGCTCTGAAATGTACATTCTAAACCATTTCTGTTAACTTGGTCTGGATGAGATAACCTATTTAAATTCTAAACTGGGAGCTCTTGAGGCATGATAGACCATGATCAACAATGATAATCTCAGTTCAGTTCAGTCGCTCAGTCGTGTCCAACACTGCGACCCCATGAATTGCAGCATGCCAGGCCTCCCTGTTCATCACCAACTCTTGGAGTTTACTAAAACTCACGTCCATCGAGTTGGTGATGCCATCCAGCCATCTCATCCTCTGTCATCCCCTTCTCCTCCTGCCCCCAATCCCTCCCAGCATCACAGTCTTTTCCAATGAGTCAACTCTTCGCATGAGATGGCCAAAGTACTGGAGTTTCAGCTTTAGCATCATTCCTTCCAAAGAACACCCAGGCCTGATCTCGTTTAGAATGGACTGGTTGGATCTCCTTGCAGTCCAAGGGACTCTCAAGAGTCTTCTCCAATACCACAGTTCAAAAGCATCAATTCTTTGGTACTCAGCTTTCTTCACAGTCCAACTCTCACATCCATACATGACTACTGGAAAAACCATACCCTTGACTAGATGGACCTTTGTTGGCAAAGTAATGTCTCTATTTTTGAATATAGTATCTAGGTTGGTCATAACTTTCCTTCCAAGGAGCAAGCGTCTTTTAATTTAATGGCTGCAATCACCATCTGCAGTGATTCTGGAGCCCCAAAAAACTGTCTGACACTGTTTCCACATCTATTTCCCACGAAGTGATGGGATGGGACCAGATGCCATAGTCTAAATAACCTCTGACCGTCTAGGGTTTAAGGCCAATCTGGAGAGAGAAGACTGCTCTGAGAAACAAAGTTACTGTTCTAATTTATGAGGAAGAAGCTGTAGGTAACAATTTATTTATATTCTTAACACATAGAAGAAAAAAAATATGGAAAGAATCTCAAAAATTGAGGGCAGTTTCTACATAGCAGTCAAGCTTGACTTCTGGCCATAGTACATTTACATGGGTAATGGAATTACTTAAATAGTATTTTATTCCCCTGACTCCAAAATCCAGAGAATTCTAGATATACACACTCTTGCTTTGCAAAAGCAATAAAATAATCATAATGTTGATGAATAGTACGTTTGCATTTAATTATCTTCCAATGTAATCATTAATTTAGCTTACAGTATAGACAAAAAATTATATAACTGTTCTTTTGGAAACATAGCATTGTGTTTGTTGGGTCAGAATTACTACATTTACTGGTACCTGCAGATATCTGAACAAAGGCTAATCAAACTATTGTTTCTGAAAAGTAGAATTAAAGGTGATTTTTAAAACAATCTTTAAAAACAAGTATTATTATAATTGGGAGACAATTATCTTTTATAGATTTAAGTCCTCCTAGGAAACTCAAGAGAAGCAAAACTTTATTGGATTTTTAAAGAGAATAACACAGGCAGCTACTTATAAATTTTGAAGACTCAAAGGTTTAATATATACCAGCAATAATCAAATAGAAATTTGGTNTAAATTAAACATTAAATTAAATATAGCTGTGATGATTATCTTAAGAGAAATGCATGTAAGTAAATCTTAATTAAGTTGTTCCTAGATGGAAGGTCAGACATTAAAAGATTTTATTTTAGTCACCAATCTATTCCCCATTCTACATATACTGAGAATAAAAGAATAAATGAACATTAAGTCATGAAAAAGACTTTTACATATGAAAGATAAATGTCCTTTTAAATTTAAAACTTTTCTGCAAAGCTATAACAAAAAACATAGTACCAGCCTAGGAATAGTCTTCCCTAATGGGTCAACGACCAACAACAGAAAACGGGGGCAAATTTCCTGGTGGTCCAGTGGTTAGGACTCCAAGTTTCCACTGCAGAGGACACAAGATCAATCCCTGGTCTGGGAACTAAGATTCTGCATGCAGTGAGGTGCAACCAAAAAAAAAAACTTTTAAAACCAAATACTAAATCAATACATAAAATTATAAGAATACAGGGACACTATTTTTATAGTATTGCTGTGGAAAAAGTTTCCACAGCAAGATGAAAAATCTTTAAGGCACGTATTAAGTGACGTAAGTTTGACCTGCTAAGCATTTCAAGCTCCTATAAAATAGGTCTTCCCTGGTGGCTCAGACAGTAAAGAATCTGCCTGAAATGCAGGAGACTTGGGTTCAATTCCTGGGTAGAGAAGATTCCCCTGGAGAAGGGAATGGCTACCACTCCAGCATTTTTGCCTGAGAACTCCATGGACAGAGCAGCCAGGCAGGCTGCAGTCCAAAAGAATAGGACAAAACTGAGCAGCTAACACTTTCACTTTCATACTAAGATGTCAGATCACTAAAAGAAAATCTAGTATGAGATAATGGCAAATATATGATAAAGTGTTATTTATAAAAATAAAAAAATTACATCAGCAAAAAAAACCTAAGAAGAGTGAATTCATAGAAGAAATAAAAATGGCTAATAAATACATGAAGAAACCTAATTTTACTAGTTAAAATACAAATTTAATCAAGGTAGTTATTTTTAATTGCTAGTTAACAATGACAAAATAGATTTTCACCAGTAGATTAATATATTTTTTCTATTTAAATCTTTCAACAATAAGAAAGAGATTTATTCTTTATCATGAATTAAGAATTTGGTGATGGTGAAACCAACACAAATTTGTATAACAATTATCCTCCAATTAAAATTTTTTTTAATTGGGAGAAATTTATCCATTTCCAGCAATTTTTTTCTTACATTAAACTAGTTCTTTGATGCCTTAAAAAAAATAATTTCTAATAGTGAATTCAAACCACTCCTGAAGAATTGAGCTATATATTCAATTTCAGTATGCAGAGAAGCAAAATCTCATGAGTAGTTTCTGCTAAAAGAAAAAACAAAAACAAAACCTATGTTCACTTAATCAAACATTCTTGAAATTTCGGAAGTTGGAGAATTATTAATATATTGACTTCACTCTTCTGCTTAACATGCTTCAGCAGGTACCCAATTTTTAACATCTTAACTCTTCACTTGGGTATACTCAAAATTGCTAAAAATCATTATCTCTAAAGGGGAAAACTAAGATGCGTTTTAAAATTTTAAATTGTTTTGAAATTTAATTTAATGTGGAGTTTTCATTTTCTACATGGATACAAATTAACATTGAATTTAATTTTACTTTTATTTTATTGTTCTTTTTAAATTAAAAAAAATTTAATTGGAGGATAATTGCCTTACAATATTGTGTTGGCTTCCAGCATACAACAATGTGAATCAGTGATAAGAATACATGCTGCTGCTGCTGCTAAGTCGCGTCAGTCGTGTCTAACTCTGTGCGACCCCATAGACGGCAGCTCACCAGGCTCTGCCAACCTAAGGATTTTCCAGGCAAGAACGCTGGAGTGGGTTGCCATTTCCTTCTCCAATGCATGAAAGTGAAAAGTGAAAGTGAAGTTGCTTAGTCGTGTCCAACTCTTCGCAACCCCATGGATTGCAGCCCACGAGGCTCCTCCGTCCATGGGATCCTCCAGGCAAGAGTACTTGAGTGGGGTGCCATGGCCTTCTCCTATAAGAATACATATGTCCTCCTATTTTTTATTTTACAATTTTAAAAACGGAAATTAAACAGTCCTTATAATATTAACCTTAGCAGTAAAGATGCAAAGGTAATTAGGTTCCTGCATGAGCTCCAACAAAAATCCACGCTCCGCAGAATATAGTTAAAGCTAGGAGCAACAATTATGTCAAGTGTGGATTACATTACCCAAGAGAGATCACTTTTTGAGTTCATCAATAACCACGAGAGAAAATTACAGTTAAATTTTCAATACAGAATGATGGAGGCCATCCCTGCCTCTCAAAACCCCAAATCATCCACTGATTAAGACCATTTAAATCTTTCTTCGCTTCCTTCCCTTCACTGTTCACCTGAAACCACCACATTGTAAACTGGCTATGTGCTATGCTTAGTTGCTCAGTTGTGTTCTACTCTTTGCGATCCCAGACTGCAGCCCACCAGGCTCCTTTGTCCATGGAATTCTCCAGACGAGAATATTGGAGTGGGTTGCCATTCCCTTCTCCCAGGGATCTTTCTGACCCAGGGATTGAAACCGGGTCTCAGATTCTTAAAGTCTGAACTGTCAGGGAAGCCCCAGTAAAAAATAAGAAGTAAAAAAAAAACATTTTCAATATCTCATATATTATAGCTAATGAACTTCAACCCTATTTTTGGAGGGGTGGGGGTGATTGGATGCATGAGGGGTGTTCTGGGGCTGGTATGCTGATTTATATCTTAACCTGGATGATTTGATTTTGTAAAACTTCAGTGGCCTGCACACTTATGATTTGTATAGTTTTCTTTGTGTATGTTCTAGTTCAATAAAAACTTTCCTTAAAAAATGAATTATGTAAGCAAGTCAGTTAGTTCAATTCAGTCACTCATTTGTGTCTCACTCTTTTCAACCCCATGGACTACAGCATGCCAGCCTTCCCTGTCTATCACCAACTCCCAGAGCTTGCTCAAACTCATGTCCATCGAGTCGCTGATGCCATCCAACCATCTCATCCTCTGTCATCCCCTTCTCCTCCCACCTTTCATCTTTCCCAGCAGCAGGGTCTTTTCAAATGAGTCAGTTCTTCGCACCAGGTGGCCTAAGTATTGGAGTTTCAGATTCAGCATCAGTTCTTCCAATGAATATTCAGGACTGATTTCCTTTAGGATGGACTGGTTGGATCTCCTTGCAGTCCTAGGGACTCTCAAGAGTCTTCTCCAAAACCACAGTTCAAAAGCATCAATTCTTCTGTGCTCAGCTTGCTTTACAGTCCACCTCTCACATCCATACACAACTACTGGAAAAACCATAGCTTTGACTAGATGGACTTTGTTGCCAAAGTAATGTCTCTCTTTTTTAATATACTGTCTAGGTTGGTCAGAGCTTTTCTTCCAAGGAGCAACCATCTTTTAATTTCATGGCTACAGTCACCATCTGCAGTAATTTTGGAGCCCCCCAAAATAAACTCAGTCACTGTTTTCACTGTTTCTGCATCTATTTTCCATGAAGTGACAGGACCAGATGCCATGATCTTAGTTTTCTGAATGTTGAGCTTGAAGCCAACTTTTTCACTCTCCTCTTTCACTTTCATCAAGAGGCTCTTTACTTCTTTGCTTTCTGCCATAAGGAAGGTGTAATCTGCATATCTGAGGTTACTGATACTTCTCTCTGCTTCACTCCGCCAGGCATATTGAATGATGTACTCTGCATATAAATTAAATAAGTAGGGTGACAATATACAGCCTTCACATACTCCTCTCCCGATTTTGAACCAGTCCGTTGTTTCAGGTCTGGTTCTAACTGTTGCTTCTTGACCTGCATACAGATTGCTCAGGAGGCAGGTGTGGTCTGGTATTCCCATCTCTTTAAGAATTTCCCACAATATGTTGTGATCCACATAGTCAAAGGCTTTGGCATAGTCAATAAAGCAGAAGTAGATGTTTTTCTGGACCTCTCTTGCTTTTTCTTTGATCCAATGGACGTTGGCAATTTGATCTTACTATAAGCAGGTAAGCAAACATAAAAGTAGTTCTAATCGTACGTTGGTAAACAGTAGTGAAGAAAAATGTTTTGTACCAAAAAAAGAAAGAACACTGAAAAGGCAAGTCAGTACCAATCCCTCTGGTTTTTGCCCAATTTTAATCACTGAAGTATTAAATGGTTTTTTCACATTAGCAAGATTTTGCAGACAAATAGCCAGCCCACAACTGCCCGTTTATTATTCTGACATGGTAATACGCATAGAGTGCCTGATGTGGGCACAGATATAAGCAGCACCATGGTTCAGCTTGAAAATAATCAAGGCAGGTAGGAGTCAAAATCTTGGAAAAAAGGAATTCTTAAAAAGGGAAGTCTTTGAAGACGTGCATAAATCAAGGCAAGATGGTTTAAAAACCTTTAAATACATCAGCTTCATTTACAAAACACCCTACAAACTCTGGTCACTTCACACCCAAGTAAGCAATAAAACAATCAGTTGTACACATTGTCACACCTGCTCTAGTGATTAGTAACAATCCTAGGCAGGGCAACCCATGAACTTGGGCCTGGTGTGAATGTCTCAGCATTGGAGTCATCCGTAGTAAAGGGAGTTAACAGAGCTTAGTGTATTAAAGAAACTATATCGCCCTTTCCATCAAAATTTACTGAATAACAAGATATAACTACTCCCTGCCAAGATACAAAAGGACAGAAGGAAGAGTTAGAAATGTCTGTCAAAAATTAACAATTATGGTAAAGTGTTAAAGACTACCTGGTAAAGAAGAAAGATTTTGAAGAAAAGATTAAAACTGTTTGAAGAACAAAGGCAAAACATAGTGAGACTGGCTTAGAACGTTCTGATCCCAGTTAGAATATGTTGTTAGGCTTCCTGTGTGTGACTGAACCCTAACAACTACCTTCAAAAAAAGAAGGCAAGTGCAGCATGATAAAAGGATAGAATCCAACCACTAGGGACTTCTCTGGTGGTTCAGTGGCTAAAACTCCATGCTTCCAATGCAGGGGGCCTGGGTTGGATCCCTGGTTGGGGAACTAGATCCCACATGCTGCAACTGAGACCAGTGAAGCCAAATAAAAAATAAACAAATAAATTCTAAAAAAGAATTCAACCACTATTCCCACACATAAGTCTGCACACACACGAGAAAACATACATCAAATCACAAAATGCTTGATTTAAGTTAATGTTTAATATCAAATACAGGACAAATGTAAACTATGCAAGATGAAAAGTAAGTTTAAAGCAATACACTCTCTCTATATATAGATATATATGTGTGTATATATATATATATATATAAATTCTGCAATGCAACCTAAAAATTCTATCAGTGGTGTTGGAAAAGACTCTTCAAAGTCCCTTGGACTGCAAGGACATCCAACCAGTCCATCTTAAAGGAGATCAGTCCTGGGTGTTCTTTGGAAGGACTGATGCTGAAGCTGAAACTGCAATACTTTGGCCATCTGATGGGAAGAGCTGACTCATTTGAAAAGACCCTGATGCTGGGAAAGATTGAGAGCAGGAGGAGAAGGGGACTGCAGAGGATAAGATGGTTGGATGGCATCACCGACTCGATGGACATGGGTTTGGGTGGACTCCGGGAGTTGGTGATGGACAGGGAGGCCTGGTGTGCTGCAGTTCATGGGGCTGCAAAGAGTTAGACATGACTGAGCGACTGAAATGAACTGAACTGAACTGAATGATTGTTATGCTAGAGAAGGGATGAAAGAAAGGAAGAATCATCCCAAATCCTACCAACTTAACCACCTTGCTCTTTTGGATCACTTCCTCAAGGGGAAGCCAGCTGCCATGGGTATACCTTCATGCCTTGCTGGTGGTAGTGGTTTAGTTGCTATGTCTTGTCTGACTCTTGAGATCCCATAGGCTGTAGCCTACCAGGATCCTCTGTCCATGGGATTTCCCAGGCAAAAATTCTGGAGTTGCAGTGGGTTGCCATTTCCTTCTCCCCATGCTTTGTTACTTAAAAGGCAAATAAGTATAAAAATATCAAATAGATACAGGTTAACAAACCTATGTAAATTATCAGTGTCAAATATTGGGAACCAATCCCTACGACTTATTTCTACAAATGTGCAAGGTACTGTGTAGAGGCAAACCACAAAAGAACATTAACCATACCATAAGGGAATATATAAGGTGGGGAGATGGTTCTTAGGGTCTCTGAGAATCTAGCAACATTGTATTTTTCACCTAGGTAGTAGCTTGTGTGCTCAGCTGCGGCTGACTCTGCGACCCTGTGAACTGTGGCCCACCAGGCTCCTCTGTCCACAAGATTTTTCAGAGAAGCATACTGGAAAATGGGTTGCCATTTCCTTCTCCAGGTAGTAGCTTGATGAGTACTCAGTTTATAATTATAGGTAAACTCTAATTTTATTACCTTTTTGGGGGGAAATATTCCATAATGAAGAATGTTGATGTTTAACAGCATTATTTTGTGAATTAAGATCTACAGATTAATGTTTTTTTGCCTTTAGAGAAGCTAGGGCTAAGGAAGATAGTTACATTTTACAATGTCAATGTAGAATCTTTAACATATTGATGTGGGTTTCCCTGATAGCTCAGAAGCTAAAGAAGCTGCCTGCCATGAGAGAGACTTGGGTTCTATTCCTGGGTTGGAAAGATATCTCGGAGAAGGGAATGGTTACCTACTCCGGTATTCTTGCCTGGAGAATTCCATGAATAGAGGAGCCTGACAGGCTACAGTCCATGGGGTTGCAAAGAGTCAGATACAAGTGAGTGACTAACACTTTCACTTAGCATATTGATATTTTTAGTGAAGAAGAGATACTGAATTTTATGAATAATCTGTCTCCAAGATGCCCCCAATCATCACCACCACCTAATATTCTTGTCTGTGCATAGTCCTCTCCTACACTAAATAAGGGACAGCTCTGTAGCAATTTCTGAGGTCAATGTCATAAATGACATTATGGCTTCCTTGTTACATTTCGATTGACTCACCTGGGGGAAAAATAAACTGCTATGACTGAGAAAACACTTAAGAAGTCCTACGATAAGAAAGTGAGTCTTGGGACTTCCCTGGCAATCCAGTGGTTAAGAATCCTTCTAGCCACCTATTGCATAACACATGGAACTCTGCTCAGCAGCAGCCTGGAAGGGAGAGGGGTTTGGGGAGAATGATAACACACATAGGTATGACCGAGCCCCTTTGCTGTTCACCTGAAACTAGCACAACATTGTTACTCAGCTATATGCCAACACAAAATAACAAGTTCAAAGTCTGGGGGGAAAACAAAAGAATCCGCCTGGCAGTACAGGAGACCTAGGTTCCATCAAAGGTCAGGGAACCGAGATCCCACATGCTATGGGACAACTAAGCATGCATGCCATAACTAAAAAGTCCAAGCACTGCAACGAAATATTCCACATGAACGAGTATCCCAAGTGCCACAACTAAGACCCGACATATCCAAATAAAAAAACTAGCTAAAGCCTCCTGCAAATGACATGGGACATGGACTCTCTAGCAACTCCCCTCCAGTCAAGTTCTGAAATGATAAACACCTCTTCTGGAAGCACCCTCCTAAGTTACCCACAGACAGATTTCTGACTCACAAAACTGATGAGATAATAAATGATTGTTGCTCAAAGCTACTAAATCTGAGTAATCTGTAGAGCACCAATAATAGAGCTCATCAAGAATAATAATTAAATAAGCTTAAAAGTGAACGTGAAGTCGTGTCTGACTCTTTGCGACCTCGTGGACTGTACCAGGCTCCTCTGTCCATGGGATTCTCTGGGCAAGAATACTGGAGTAGGTTGCCATTTTCTTCTCCTCAGACTGCTCTTTATAAAACATAAACCAGATAGATAACGTGTGTGTGTGCATGCGCAGTCCATTAATTTGTGTCCCACTCTTTGAGACCCCATGGACTGTAGCCCACCATGCTCCTCTGGTCATGGGATGCTGCGGGCAAGAATACTGGAGTGGAGAATTCCCTAGTGGATCAGTGGCTAAGACTCCATGCTCCCAAATCAGGGGGCCGGAGTTCAATATCTGGTTAGAGAACTAGATCCCAAATGCCCCAACTAAGACTTGGTACGGCCAAATAAACAAATAAACAGTTAAAAGTAAAAAAAAGAATACTGGATTGGGTTGCCATGCTTTTCACCAGGGGATCTTCCCGACTCATGGATCAAACCCGGGTCTCCTGCAACTCCTGCATTGCAGATAGATTCTTTACCACTGAAACACGAGGGAAGTCATAGGGATTTGAACATATCCCAAGTTAAAATACTTCCAAGATTTCATATTCGTGGAATAAAACTCATGATGGCCTAAATGAAACCACTTAGGCTATTGCTTCTGCCAACATTTCACATTCACTTGTTTCCATTCTCTACCTCCCTTACTTCACTAGATTTCTGATTATTAAAGAATGTACTCTTCCTAGACCTTTGTACTGGCTCTTTTCTCTGCCTAGGAATGTTCCTCCTTTTGCTCTTAGGGGTATTCTTTGCATACAAGGCTCCTTCTTGTCACTCAATTCTCGGCTTAAAAGTTCTCTCCCGAAGAGTCCTTCCCTGATGACCCTTAAGGAGAAAACTGGAAGGTCTCTACTAAAGAAAGGAAAAAGATAAGTAGACCATGTTTAAAGAAATTTAAATTTGGAATTACTTTATTAGAATAACTGTCTTAAGTGAAAAAAAGAATTTACTAGTTTAAATTTTAAAGGGGAATATAAATTTGTCATTATATATTATATGAGAGTCCCTTGGACTGCAAGGAGATCCAACCAGTCCATTCTGAAGGAGATCACCCCTGGGATTTCTTTGGAAGGAACGATGCTAAAGCTGAAACTCCAGTACTTTGGCCATCTCATGCGAAGAGTTGACTCATTGGAAAAGACTCTGATGCTGGGAGGGATTGGGGGCAGGAGGAGAAGGGGACGACAGAGGATGAGATGGCTGGATGGCATCACTGACTCGATGGACGTGAGTCTGAGTGAACTCCGGGAGTTGGTGATGGACAGGGAGGCCTGGCGTGCTGCGATTCATGGGGTCACAAAGAGTCGGACACGACTGAGCGACTGAACTGAACTGAACACCTGAGATACACAATAGAAATAAATTGAAAAACAGCAAGCATGTAAACTATGGGGAAAAAACACTGCTGCTGCTGCTGCTAAGTCAAATCAGTCGTGTACGACTCTGTGCGACCCCAGAGACGGCAGCCCACCAGGCTCCCCGGTCCCTGGGATTCTCCTGGCAAGAACAGTGGAGTGGGTTGCCATTTCCTTCTTCTAGAGAAGGACAAAGAAAGACATCAACAAACAGAAAAGCATAGCATGTAGGATAAGAAGACTAAACATCAAAAATGTAAATTCTCCAAATTCTCTCGCCAATGATTTCAATCAAAAAGACACCGGTGATTATAAACTCATATGGAAAAATAAACAAGGCAAGAAGAGTCAGGAAATTGCTGAAGGATTAGCTCCATCAGACATGAAATACATTTTTAAACCCAAATAATCAGAATAAGTTGATTATGATGCAGGAGAAACATAAGGATGTGGTAGAATACAAAATCTAAATATGAACAAATATAGCAATAGGAAGTAGATGAACAATTAATTNATTAATTAGGTAAGCAGTATTGTTTACATGGGTAGTCAGTTGAAAAAATATAAGTTGTGACTAACATTTTACATACAAGAGGAATAAAATAGGTAAGTGCATGAAAATGAAATAAAAAAGAAAAATGAAACCATTCAAATATTATAAAAAGAAAATTTGAAAAATATCTATAAGCTAGAAGTTGTAAAAATTTTTCTAATTAAGATACACTAAAGCCATAAGTAATGGCAACCCACTCCAGTACAAGAGTGAATAAAATATAAAAATAAAGATCACTAAATCACTGACTCGATGGACATGAGTCTGAGTGAACTCTGAGAGTTGGTGATGGACAGGGAGGCCTGGCGTGCTGCAATTCATGAGGTCACAAAGAGCTGGACACGACTGAGTGACTGAACTAAACTGAAACCGTGTTTAGGTTTATCTTCATCAAAACTCTTACATGTGGTGAGTGACTTGTTTGGGTTTATGTTGTGGAAAACCATGTAACTTTCACAGCTGAGGTGACAGGAGTGTACACAGCAAGACAAGAAGCTGATCCTTGGGAAACAGAACTTCACAAGCACTGACACCACCCTGCTCCAAGTGTCACCTCCAACACTAACATGAAGGAAGCTTCAGGGAAAATTCTATACTTCTAGGGAGCATTTCAGAAAATTTTTAGTTCTTGAGAAGCAAGATGACTCCAGGAAACATTCATGTTACTACAGAGCAAGCAAACTTTAGTCCAAAATGTTTGTGATAGCAGATATGACTCAGGGCCAGTTTCTTCCCATCTACACCATGAAATGACTGATAAACTTTAATTCACACTTGTATCCCCAGAATTTAGCCTGGAGCCTGTCAATGAAAAGTTCTCAATAAACACAAGTTCCTTTACCTTTATCATCTTAAAATTCTATTTATGTTCCAAATTTCACCCACACTGAACAAATTAAAGGCAGGTATCTTATTTGGGACTCGATTCTATTGCACAAAACAGAAAACTTCCTAATAGGTTCTAAAGAAGTGGAAAAAAAAAATTCTGTTATGTTAGAGAAATCCAGGTTTAAGAAGCCTGAGGATGGGACTTCCTGGTGGCCCAGAGGTTGATTCCAAGCTCTCAAAATAGGGGGCCCAGGTTCAAGCTCTGATCAGGAGACGAGATTGTGTAGCAGTTCTACTTCAGAGATGCAGGCTCCTGTCGTCTCCCCATCCTAACACGTTATCTTCCATTATCGAATCAATTCATAGTTTCACATGATTTCTGTATCTCCAACTATTGAACCCATGTTCCATACATGATGAGGGAAAGCAGACAGATACAAAAGAGTACATTCTGTATGGTTCTAATTATACAGAAATTATCTAAAAGATCTTTATAGACATGGAGGTTAAAATCGTGGTTATTATACATGGAGTTACCAATGGGGAGCAGGCAAAGGGAGACTTCAGGGGTGCTACAAAGATTTCCATTGCTGTCCGGGGTAGTGTTATATGTTTGGAGAATCACTTGATATTTTGGCAAGACTATGCACTCCAAATAGACTGAGGAAACTGAAAGTATTCTAACACATTTAGTGTTCACGCCCAGTTTTTGTGCTCATCACTGCTGTCACCTTCCAGAGGTTGGTTGAAAAATAACCAAGATAGGGATTTCCCCGGCAGTGCAGTGGTTAGGATTCCCTGTGCTCCCACTGTAGGGAGCATAGGTTTGATCCTTGGTCAGGGAACTAAGATCCCACATCCCAGATCAAAAACAAAAACAAAACAAAGACATACAGTTTGCTAGAAGAGATGAAGGTGCACCAATCGTCTTGCTTCAGGAATAGACAGGTTTAAACCCTCTTTTTTTTTTTTTTCTGTTTTTTTGTTCTTCTGAAATGGGCGTAAAAATAATGACTTTTCCTTTTCCAAAATCTTAAGAGTCCCTCTGTGGGGATTAATGAGGCAACATATGTCAAGTACTTAACATGGTGCCTGATACTTAACAAAAGGTAGTGGTTACTGTTATTATTTATTATCATCATGATAGTCGTTATTACAAACAAATGATAGGACAGGATCTCCAATGATCCTTTAGTGCAAATTTCCAAAGAAACTGGTCAACATACTTGCGAATGTGAATATCCTCCTGAAAATATACATTTGGCTAAGAAGGAAATGGCAACCCACTCCAGTGTTCTTGCCTGGAGAATCCCAGGGACAGGGGAGCCTGGTGGGCTGCCATCTATGGGGTCACACAGAGTCGGACATGACTGAGGTGACTTAGCAGCAGCAGGCAGGTAATGACACTGTTTCTCTGTTGAGAACTTCCAAAAGAAGCTAAATCCAGTTCTTACCTCTGATAGCACCACAGTTTTAGAAAACTCAAAGTAGCTATAGAAATAATTTTGGAAATATACTGTAAAATTTTTGATTTTGGCTTCAATATTGCATGACCTTCATTAAGGTGGCCCCATGATACAAATGGGCTTTCCTGGTAGCTCAGCTGGTAAAGAATCCGGCTGCAATGCAGGAGACCCTGGTTCGATTCCTGGGTTGGGAAGATCCCATGGAGAAGGGATAGGCTACCCACTCCTGTGTTCTTGGGCTTCCCTGGTGGCTCAGATAGTAAAGAATCCACCTGCAATGCAGGAGACCTGGGTTCAGTCCCTGGGTTGGGAAGATCCCCTGGAAAAGGGAATGGCAACCCATTCCAGAATTCTTGCCTGGAGATTTCCATGGACAGAGAAGCCTGGCAGGCTATAGTCCATGGGGTTGCAATGAGTCAGACATGACTGAACAAGTAAAACACATACATATATATTTATTTACTATTTATTTATGCTGTCTAATTAAAAGCGCAATCTACACTCTCTAAAAAGTAACAACAATAACAAAAAAAAACCTTTTAAGAATGACGACTCTTGATCACTACCTACAGACTAGGAATGCCACACCATTTTGTTCATTAATATAAAAAGCCCAGGCTAAGACAGATAGCTTCCTTATTTCCCGGGAATAAGGGAGGTGGGTATTTTCCTAGTCTATGTTTTCATGGAAAAAATTAACTGACTTAGTTTTTATATAGAGTAAATCCATTTTGGAAAAGGTATAAGTACAAAATACTTACCCACTTAGCAACTGGACACCCATTAGAGCTTTTTCCTTCTTTCCCCGTGTACACTACTATTTCTATCCTTATTGCATTTCCTTTTTGACCATACCTAAGTATGAAACACAGTGAAGGGAAAATCATTGAAATAAACTTTTAACATCTTTATGGGTATAAGATAAAGATTTACAGAAGCACAAAAATCAAACACTCCTCATAATAATAACTTCGTTAAAAATTTACTTGTGTGTGGCAGATATTTTTGTTGTCCAGTTCTATTTACTTGTCCTTAAGGATCACTCTTTTTAAAAAAATGTCCTGGCTCCAAGACAAGCAAAACCAATGTGAATGTAGTGTTGACAGTGTTAATTTTAACTATTTCTACGATTATACAATAACATAAAAATAAGTATGTCTGCATTTAACAAAGACAGCCTTGCTTCGTGAGGGTCTTTACTGAGTTCCCAATGGCTCGTGTGAATGACTTGGCAGGGACACCAGGACACTGGGCTTTTCCTGTGTCCTAAGAAACATCCAACTCATATTCCTGAAGGTTTTCCATTCACCTTCTGTTTGTTCCCAGAGATCATAACTCTGCATTGAGTTAGGTCCCCAGTAATGAATGATTTTAACAGGGAAGCATATTTCCTCACCTATTCTCCATGATTTCCCTGACAGCAGCAACACTTGGTCCTGCCCCAAGGTGTGTATAATATGGGCCTTTGTCTTTTTGTATAACTCGATCTGTGGAAGGAATAAGATTATTAGACCCAAAGCTTTACAGAATTACATAGGGGCGCGGAAGAGCTGGTTTTACTTTTTTTTTTTTAATTCAGAACAATGAATCTTGACAATATTTTGGTAAGCTTTAGTAATTAAAAACTAGGACAATAGGCCCTGGAGTGTAACTTATCCCTTTTTTCTGCTCCTAATTAATCCATTCTTTCTCTAAGAATCAGAGGAGGAAAAACATATTTCAAGTTATGGTTAACATTTATTTTCAGATCTTCTGCTTTAAAAAAGATCTATAAATATTGAGGTATGAAATTAAGTTATCCTAGAGCAATACATGTTAAAAGCTTTTCATCAGAATTCTATTAAAATTGAGCCTCCCCCCAAAAAATTGAGCCCAACAATTGCAGTGCTATTACTACACACATGTATAATTATTTATAATGCATGTGTACATAAGAATCTTCATTGTTACAATATGTAATATAAAAAGAGAGGAAAACTGAATCTTTCAATTAAGTAATAGTTTAAATTTGGGGTTATTTATACAGTGGAATATGATACAGCTATTAAAACAATAGCATTTACAGACATTGAAAAATCCAAGTAAAAAAGCAAACTGTAAAAGTAGTGTCTTTTAAAAGCCTTAAATTTTGTAAAACTTGTATTTTTTACAAAAAAATTTTGTAAAAATTAAAATCATTAACAATATTAATTCAATAGAAAAACTGTAACAGCTATTTTCCTCTAAAAAGATATTTGTACCATATTTCTGTACAATTTGAGTTTTTGTGAGTATGAATTAAGTACTTCTTAGAAAATGTTATTTTTAATTTGGTCTCTGAGAATCATGCCTAACTAGAATCAATGGGGAATGCATGTCTACCTACACCAGAAGGTTATTACTTACCATTTTAATTGGGTATCCAATACAACATAAGATTATTTTTGTGGCTACTTAAGCAAGATAGCAGTAAATAATTTTTATTTATTGGTGATCTAGAGCAGAACTTCCCAGGTATCTCAGCGGTAAAGAATCTGCCTTCCAATACAGGAGACATGGGTTCAATGCCTAGGTCGGGAAGATCCCCTGGATAAGGAAGCAGCAACCCACTCCAGGATTCCTGGGAAATCCCATGGACAGAGAAGCCTGACAGGCTACAGTCCCTGGGGTTGCAAAAGAGTTGGACAAGACTTGGCAACTAAACAACACAACAATCTAGAGAAATGGCTCTTAATCAGGGATGGTTTTTCCAAAGGGGATATTTAGCAATATTTTGAGTTGTGACAACTGTATGCATGTATCTGTTTGTGTTATTGCTAGCTAGTGAGAAGAGGCCAGGGATGCCACTAAACAGCCTACAACAGATAAAGCAACAGATAACAGAATCACAGATAGCAAAGAATTACCCCACCTAAAATGCCAATAAAATTGAGGAACACTATCTACTCTAGTTTTGCTAGGACATAACACTTTCTTAGAAATCCTTTACCCTTGGATATGATTGGGATACTTTACCCTCACTTGGGATGATTTCTGAGTTTGCTCTTTTGTTTTTCTTTTTAAATTCCCATCTCTACACAATGAACAAAATAATCTCAAATGGAACAATTATAGGAAAACATGTAGCTGACAGTGTATTATTACATAGTTCCAGGTCCACTGCAGATACTGAATAAACTTTGAAAGCCTGGCTGTTTCAATTCCTACAATGTTACAAGAAAGTATGTATAAGGAAAGAGATTTCAAGCTAGCTAATCATCTTATCGAAACTATGTATAGGGTTAAATTAGACTAGCTCAGATCTATACAAATATATGGCATTTTAAAGACTTCTTTTCCATGTTTAATGACTTATTAAAAAAAAACAGGTCTCCTTTTCAGATTTTTGATGCAACAGAGGATGGAAGTTACAAATATAGCCTCTGGAGGTGGGACTGCCTGTCTTTGATTTTTGATTTAATCATTTACTAGCTATGAACTTCTCTAATTCAATCTCTGCACTTGTAAAATGGGGATAATGAGCCATCCCTTTTGTGGGTTTTTGTTAATATAACAGGTCAAGGATGCAGCAGTTATGAGACTTGCAGGAAAAGATCTGGAATCGGAGCCATTATCATTACTACACTCTTCTGTCCTTGGTCTGAGAATCTCTCTTTCCCAGTTCAACCCCACTCAGCCAGTGCTGTCACCCCTCCAGACTGTCCGACCCTTCTAAA
Source organism: Redunca redunca (assembly GCA_006410935.1). NCBI lineage: Eukaryota > Metazoa > Chordata > Mammalia > Artiodactyla > Bovidae > Redunca > Redunca redunca. The sequence continues at coordinate 304,592 of SJYQ01006936.1, forward strand.
AGGCTCTTCATTCTGAGAGGAGCCTATCTTTGGTGCCTGGCATGAGGTAGGCTGTCAAAACAGTGCTGAATGATGGGCATAAAAATGGAAGGATTCATTTCAGAGTATTAAATGCACTTTGAACAATCAAGAACTGAAAGTAATTGCTGTACTTCACTATTTTTTCTATTGTGGTTCAAAAAGTGTATCAGAATGATATACTTACTCCATCCTTCCCATCAATCCTTTAACTACCCATTCTGGAATGTACCAATGAATCATTTTCTTCTTGATTGGGTTAGCAATTACACAGATACTTTTCTTATGGTTATTTAAGTTATACATATATTTTATGTTCTATGCATACATGTTTAAAATGTACAACTTAAAAATACTTGATTTTAAACAAAAGGGCCTAAGGGTTGAAATTTTCCTGACTATAGGAAGAATAAGCTGTGATAAAGTATTAAGGAATTCATTCTTATGATGTGCACAGTAAACAACTTGAGAGACATCTAGCTTGAGCGAAATCCAATTTTCCACTCAAGAAAGTTTCTGGAATTACCAGTTGCATTTCCCATGTATCTGAGCTGCATCAAAAAAAGGTCCCACAGAAAAATGGGTATAGAATTATTTAGTCCATCCTAGCTAGAATATGAATGGGGCCAAAATGTGACATATAAAAACACAAATCAAACTTTACTTGATAAGGACTTGAGGCAATTAAGGCAAGAAAAAAATGACACGCATGCATGCATGCACTTACCAAGACAGTTGCAAGTAGGCAATTCAGAATCTTTCGTTGTGGACACAAGGGTTTTTGTAGGATTGGTAAAGAAGTTCATCGCATAATCATTAAAAGTTTTCTGTGCACTGTTTATTGGGGGAAATTCTGATGTTCCAACACTAGATGAGCAGACGTCTTCTTCATTTTTGGTAGAAACCACTGTAATTCCACCTGAACATACTACATTTAGGTTCCTGAGAATTTGTGCTGGGTCTGGTAAAGGGGTCTCATGAGAGATACCAGGAAATGTTGGCAGTCTCTGATGCGTGAGTTGGTCTTTAACATCCTCTTGGAACTGTCTTTGGTCACCGCCATCCAGGACATTAGCACACTGGTTGGTTGGAGAGGCTGGCTGGAGTAAAGGATGAGCTTTCTGACTGACATTCACTGTTGGCTGTACCTGAGTATATGCATTTTCTGTAAATGCCTGCCCATTGGTTTCTGTTTTTAACTGGATTATAGGGATAGAATCCAAGGGTTCAACCTTCATCTTTTCCTGTGCTAATTCAGGATAATATCTCTCAAATTTTATCTGAGCGAGTGGAGGAAATAATTTTTTGTGTTCTAATGCTGAACTTTTTTGAGTCAGTGGTTTCCATACTTTAGTTAGGGGAGGAATTTTTCCCAGTAGAATGGGAAAATCATGTGGACCAAATTGACCAAATCTTTGAAATTTAGATGCTATCCAAATGTCATGTAATTTACTATACTCATATGACAACTGTTCCTGCTTTTTCTGGTCATTTTCTTGACAACTTATGATCATGTGCTTTTTTTTCCGTCTATCTCTTGATGGAGTAGATTTTGTCTTTTTCTGGATTGTGTTCTTTTGCTTTGTTACTGATGAGCCTTGATTATTTTGTACACTGGAAGGAGGTTTCTGTGGTGTTGTGCCCATCTCCTGGTTATACTTTTGCTGTACATTATATGCAACAAGGCTTGTTGGTGTACTTTCAACTTTTTTGTCCTCTGGTTTCACATAATTGAATTTAATCATTGAGGCAAGTTGTGTTAACTGTGCGGCAACATCTTCTTCTATTTTACTATGAACTGAATCTTGACATGATGAATCATCCTTTGAATCCAACTTGATGCTGTTGTCCAGTGACTGGTTACAATACTCTGATTTGCTAGTTATTGTGGTCAACTGCTGCAAATTCCTAGAACTGTCAAGAGTAATCCTACCTTGAGCAATATTTTTATTGGTATCAGTTTTAGATGAATTTGAATTTGGTATAAAAAGTGATATTGAATTTGTGACCATTGAACTTTCCTGTGCCTTTGTGGACGCTTGATCACTAGGTGAGCTGCTGCGTGACTTAGAAATGATATTTTGGCCATTGAACACTACAGCGTTGCATGAGCTTTGCTTTTCCAAAGACGGACAGTGGTGAAGGCTCTGAGGCTCCCCTTTTAAGTTTGGGTCTTGGAAGTCTTTTCTCACAGAATACAGAAGAGCTTTACAGCTGTTAAGCAGACTAGCTGTTCTCTGTTCTGTTTCTTCATCCTTCTCTGACTTGGATGGAGAGGAATTTTCTGATGGGGCTTCTGAAAGTTGTGTGAGAGCTTCTATTGCCACTACTTGTTCTAGTGTTAATCTCCTATCTTTCATTAGGGATAGGAGACTTGGTTGAAGTGTTGATCCTTCTTTTCGTTCTCTATTTGCTATAATTTCTAGGGATTTTGGTTGATCACTTTCATTGTGTATACTCGTATGACTATTTAAATTGCAGTTCACAGGATCTGGGAGAGACTTACAATTAAAGCCAGGCTTCTGAATAACCAAAACATTACTCTTCCCCTTGAGATGATCACAGCTCCCACCAGTAGCAATGGTGCTCATGACATTGTTATGGTTTGCAGTGTCTTTCAGGAATTTATAAGGATTGCTTTCAAATGCCTTGCCAAGTTCTTCAATGTTGATTTTTTTAAAAGACAAATTTGTTTCAGTTGGTAAATAGTGTACATTTTTAATGCCATTTCTTACAGTTTGTGCAAACAATTTTTGAGGTTCAAGGAGGTCAGTAAGTAGAATTTTTTTCCTGTCATCTTCAGAGTTTCTCAAATTTTCAACTTCAGTTTTAATTGTACTAAATTCTCCTTTGACATGATCAGTTAAGTGTGATTTCTTGTTTTGTGTCCAATTCTCCACTTCAATACCTGTCATACTTTCTTCATTTTTAGTTACATTTTCTAAGGGACATGAATTCAATTCCAATCTCTGTTCTTCCTCATGAGCACAACTACTGTATTCCATGGATTCTGACTTGGGGCCATTTACCAGTTTGTTGTCAAAATCTGCCTATAAAATAAACACAGAAATTACTCAATCTACTCCAATATCTAAGGAAGAGTCATAAGAACTTTACAATTTAAAAGCAACTAAATGTGAAGTCCCTGAAAACATTTTATTTTCACTTTTTATATTTTCCAATAAGTTATAAAAAAAATCAATAAGGGGGAAAGAAAAAAGAGAGGTAAAAACCATCATAATCCCATGCCTGTTAATGTTTTGGTATATTCATTTTTTCCAAAACAAAATTGTTTTTACAATTAAAAAAATATTGTAAAATATTTTTACAATTGCTGTCATTCNTACTATTCCAATCCAAACTGTAATGAGACACACACATACAAAGAAATCATACATCATCATAGGTAAGTCTATGGCTAATTCATGTTGATGTTTGGTAGAAACAAACAATACTATAAAGCAATTATCCTTCAATTAAAATAAATAAATTTAAAAATATATAAATCATAAATACTTATATAGCTTGCTGAGTTTTTGCAAAACTGCTATGTACCCAAATCCCACCAAGAAATTTACATCTAATAAACAAGTTCCTACATCACTACACATAGTATATTTAATCCTATGGTAAACCATAATGGAAAAGAATATAAAAAAGAATTTATATACATATAACAATTTGCCTTACAGCAGTTACACTGAAAATCAACTATATTTTGATTAAAAAATTTAAAAATTGATTTTAAAAAACTTATCATCATCACTCCAAAACCAAAGGATAACCACTGATTTGACATCTTAGATTTCTTTTGCTTATTTCCTTACTTTATGCAACCGACTTTCTTTTACTCAAAATTTTATTTGTGGTAGTCTTCCATGTTGTAAAGTATAATTGTAATCCATTGATTCCTCCTGCTATACAGTAATTCATTGATTGAATATACTATGTATTTTTCTGTTCTACTGTAGATGGACATTCATTTTTAGTTTTTGGCTACAACAAAGTACACTATAACATATTACTGTTATCTTTTGGTGAACTTATATATA